>PVHY01011049.1:0-49453 GCA_004024945.1 Uropsilus gracilis | reverse complement strand
GGGGAGGGGAGGGAGTGAGGGGAGGGGAGGGTCTCTAGCATTTGAGAATGTTTTCTTGTCTGATGCACATGTCTGGGGACCTGATGCAGGACCTTTGGCAAGAGTAAAATTCCTATTGATATCCACAAGCAGTTCAATATTAATAGAAGTTGAGTTACTAAAGCCATCTCAGACTTTGTCAGGACATTTCAAGCTCAGATTAATGAAGGAAGAGAGATTCAATAATAATTTGTCAACATTTACAAAATTTCAACTATTCCATGCAAATGCTCTACCATTTTTTAGAGAAAAAATTTCAGAAATCATGACCAGACATGATGAAATCAATGTGTGTGTAGCTGTGTGTGTGGAAGGAAAGAAACACCTGTGTATGTCTTTCATATAGTACACTGTTCATTCCAATCTACCAGGTTTAATCCACAGCAGTACATCTATAAATAGTTTAGTAAAATTTTAAAAAATATTAAAAATTAAGTCTTTAGGCCAAAATAAGGCAACTGAGTATGGCTTTCAACTGCTCATACTAGGCTTCACTTATTTCAGGAAATGAGAATGTGTTTAATGTGCTTATAAAATGCCAGCTAAGCAGTGAGTTAATATTGATCATGGTAGTATGGAAGAAGTCAGTACAGTAAGAATGTTAACATATATCTTTCCTTCTTTTATAAGAAGTCATAACCAAGAACCTTCACTTGTTTTTATTTCTTCCTCCTATAATTTACAATTATTAGTTGGAAAAATATGCTCACCACATTTAAGGTTGAAGCTGGCCATCTCGGTCATGGATAAGGACAAGACAGTGATCTGTAAATGCACATCTTGAGAAACAGGAAGCAAGGTCACTGCTGATAGCACACAGGGAGATTCAGGCTTCAAAACCAAGGAATCAGTCACAGTTCAGGCAATGAAGAGATAACAATTCAAAGTCAAACCAAGAAACATTGGGAATCCAAAAAACTAGATGACTATGAAGAAGCATGGTGTTCACTTCTCTGAAACGTTAACATCATCCCAAAGAACCGTTTCTTTGCTGAATTCTTCTGCAGTTGGGTAGCCCAGGAACCATGGCACAAGAGCTAAAGACTTGCTACAAGGACAATGTGCTTATATCATCAGAAATTTTGTCATTGACATGCCAGTGAGTTGAGCATTTTCAGAACTCCAAAGTAAGGCCATCCTCTCAAGTCATCATCCTGTAGAAGACAGACTGGGTCTCAGAGGGCAAATCCCACCGAAAGAACTATAGACAACTGGAATTTTCTTTCTTAGCTATGTGGCTTGGGATAAATGTTGTTCATAGTTTTGTCAATTTCTTAATCTGTGTATTGAAGTTAACAATAAATGTATCAAAGTGTTGTTGTTGTTGAGCTTTGGGGGCAGAGTTTGAATATATACCAAAAATATAATAGCATTAGTAGCTTTCATATGTTGAACCAATAGCATGTGTTAGGTCATAGAGCTGATTTTTGGCATACAATATCATATGTTTAAAAATATTATGAAGTGGGTTTATTATTAACCCAAACATAAAGATTTCAAAAAATAATAAGTGTTCAGAAAGAGAAAGAAACTTGTCCACTTTTATACATCAAGCAATTCAAGGCAGATGGAGCAGCTAGTTTTTCCTTTGTGAAATCTGGTCACCAAATTTGGGCTTATTAGATCAAGAAGCAATCTGCATAGGAGCAGATCTTCATCAAGAAGCATGCTCCTTTTTACTCATGTCTGCCTTTTCTTGCAGTCATCAGAAAGGGATTCCTGGTTACAAATATATGAATTTCCCTGTTGCCCTTTCTCAATATTCTAATGGTTACAGTATTTTCTGCTCCTTATAATTTTAGGAGTTGTAGGTATTTCATTGCATTTTAGTTTTATTTTTCTTTTTTAAAAAAAGGAATAAAATGGAGAAACA
Source organism: Uropsilus gracilis (assembly GCA_004024945.1). Lineage (NCBI taxonomy): Eukaryota > Metazoa > Chordata > Mammalia > Eulipotyphla > Talpidae > Uropsilus > Uropsilus gracilis. The sequence goes on along the minus strand of PVHY01011049.1, from coordinate 47,541 downwards.
CAACATACTTGTAACCACAAACATAGCTGAATTGAATTGGTTATAAATGGCCTCTCAAGCATTGTTTTTATTCACTAGTGCTGCACCTAATGACTGACAATTTCCTCATCTTTATTCTGAAACAAGCTCTGTGGCATCGGTGTTCTTTACAGTGTATGAAAGAAAGACAAAGTCAGGAATTTGTTTTATTTGATTGTCAAACTGATTTTTTCAAAATTGGCAATTTGTATTCACACCTTGATATTCTTTGGAAACTCATCAGGGGCCTCAGTTGCACTACATAGAGTGTATAATACAAAAGTAAAGCACTATTAACTATTCATTGTGTCCCTAGATATGTCCCCAACAAACTGGAACTTAACTGGTTGAATTTTTAAGTCATCCCTGAAACTTTCCCATAGACTTACTGTTTAATTTTTCCTTCTTTTCTTCATGCCAAATCTTTTGATAAAATTCACCAGTGTTTAATCAGAATAATTTTCCAACCCTTCTATTTAATGTGGGTTTATATCTCACTGAGTCAAATGAGTCAATGTCATCTCTTCTTTGGAGTCTGTTGTTGAGTTTTCCAGAATTCACAACTGCTTTTAAAGCAAGAAGGAAACATGATATGAGAGACCCTCTGAGTACTCTGGGACATATGAGAACACACACACACACACACACGCACAAACACTCCTCCCATCATCTTTCTCTTTTTAACCAACTCACTTCTTTGTTCACCAAACTATAAAACATTAAGAACAAGCACCAAGAGCACCATACCTTGGCACACCTTATATACCACCCCATTTGTGATGCACGCAATAGTGCCTAATGATCTGAGAGATGTTTCTTTTTTTATATTATTTAAATAATTTCTTAATAAATATATATTTCATATCATTGTATTCTCCAACAGTCACCCACCACCTCCCTTCCCTGACCATTCCCACTTGTCCCCACTCCCATTTGTATACTTTAGTTTGGTTGTTAGCTTGTTTTGATTTTTCCTCCTGAACTTTTGTTTGTTTTTTCTGTGTTCCATATAGTAGTGAAACCATTTGGTTTCTGTCTTTTTCTTTTTGACTTGTTTCTTTTTGACTTGATTTCTTCTAGGTACATCCATGTTATCATAAGTTCATCAAATTTGTCATTTTTAATTGATGAGTAATATTTCATTGTGTATATATACCACATCTTTTTCATCTGTTTGATAGGTGCTTCTTAAACACTTGTTGAATAAAGGAAAAGTTACCTGAATATGGGGATTATATGGGAATTTTAATTATAAAAATTTCATAATTTTCCATTCCTCATGATAATAATATCATGTGATTAGCATTTTGGCTACTGAACTTTATCCATTTCAGATAGATAGATGTATGTAAATCTAATTTTCAATAGCTAACAAATTTTACATATATATATATATGGATCACTTACCCAGAAAGAAAGTATGCCCAACACTGCTGATTAGTTCACAGTATAACATTCTAGTGATTTCTATTCGTTATTTTTTTTCCAGTTTAAAATAAGGATATGCAAACACAATGCTTCACCCTAGTTCCCAAACTATGCATATAAGAAACTATCACATCAATAAACATGATACATAACAAAAGGGTCTCTACAGGTGTAATTATTAAGTAGAAATATTTTTAAAGAAATATTTTTAAAGAAATATTTTTTTTAAATATATTATCCTCAATTATTCCAAAATAACCTCATGAGTCCTATAAAAATGAAAGGAGAGTTAAAAGGGAAAGGTGGAGAAAATCAAAGTATGAAAAGAACATAAGTAAAAACTCATGTTTTGCTAAAAAAAAAGAAAATACTGTCATTTGTAGCAACATAGATAAATTATTTCTTACATGTGAAAAAACAGTTTAATCCTAGAAACAAAGAAACAGAGCAGAAAAGTGGTTGTGAGAGGCTGGGGAAAAGAAGAATTTCAGGGAGAGGAAATTCAGTTTGGTATAAGGGTACAAACTTTCAGTTATAAAACATATAAGTTATGAGGATACAATATATAACACTCTGCATTATCTGAAATGTGCTAAGAGTAAAACAAAAAAAAAAGATGAGATGATAGATATGCTAATTCAGTGGGACAAATCCTTTCACAAAATATACGTATATCAAATAACCACATTGTACACTTTAAAAACTTATGATTTTATTTATCATTTATTTTATTTATACCTCAATAAAGCTGAGGGCTAAGGGACAGAATTTGACTCATCAGTGCTGGGAAGATGGAAAGATAGTATCGAAAGAAATGTGAGTGGTCATTAGCTGTGCAACTCTGGTTGACAGCCAGTAAGGAAATGGAAACCACAGTCCTATGACTGCAAGGAACTGAATTTAGTCAGCAACCCAAATGAGCTTGAAAATGTTCAGAATTTCTACATAAGAGCTCAGATCAGCCAACATCTTAATTTCAGATTTGTGATTCCAAGAGCACAGAACCCACTGGGGCCTACCTGGAACATCTGAATCACAGAAATGATTAGACAACAAATTTGTGCTGTTTTTAGTCTCTAAGCTTGTCATTTTAACAGCAGCAATTGAACGCTTAATCAGGACAAATAGGGAAACATGAGGAAGGACAGAATTGGAGGTTTGGCAGTAAATTTAGTGTGGTATGTGCTTGTGTGGATTCTTGATGATGCACACTGAAACTTATGAGATAAAATAGAATAAATTTCAATAGAATAAAATTTAATAAAATAGATTAGAAAGGAAGCTAATAAAAGGAACAATAGAGTTTTTGCCTTCATACTTTAAACATAAATATTTATAGAGTTTAAATATAAGAAAGATTGATTTGCAATTGTTTTTAAACTTTCAATAGGTAAAGCAATCTTGCAATTGTTTTTAAACTTTCAATAGGTAAAGCAATCTGTGTGGTTGTAAAAGATATGGGAAGGTGAAGGAGTTAAAGTGATAATCTGGCAGGGGTTTACTCTAAAAATTAACACTGAAAATTACCCAGGGAAGGTCAGTCACCCAATCAACTAGCATGTATTGTTTATCTGCTATGATCAAGGCATTAAGCTGAGCAATGGATATAAGGATTAAACAAATAGGGACCTAGCATTAGATCCTGCAGGTAATGGAAAAATAAAATTAAATAAAGACATGTTACAATTTCTATAAGTTAGAACACCATGGTAGAACAGCAAGACACTGATGACAATTGAAGTAGTTAAATCCAATACCAAGTCTTGTCTGTTTCTTTTCACTATCACTAGAATCTATTATTTCTTCTGACCTTTTTCTTTTTTTAATCAATTCAGCACTGTTTTTTTTATTATATATATATGTATATGTATATAACATCTTTGTGTACCCCGGGTTTTTCCCATTTCCTTGACACCCATTAAGCTTCTTAGTCTTTTGTGCCCTCCACCTCCCTGGTTTTCTTCCTCCTCCCCCTCTCTCACTCTATGGTTCGGTTCTATTGGTTGTTTCTAATATTTCTTATTTATTTGTTTGTTTTTTCTTATATCTTTCATGTGAGCCATCTTCTCACCTTTTCTGTCTGCATTAACATTTCCCTATATCAGACCAGAATCATTTAGTTAGATTTCTACCACAGTCTTTTTATAAGATTTTCCAGTAGCTTCTCATTGTCCTTATATAATTTTCATATTATTTAAAATGAGCCATGTGGCCTCCCATGACTTAGCACCTGTCCTGCCCAGCTTCACTTCCTACTATACATATGTATAAAGCCACTTGCTCCAACCACATTGAACTCTTTGAAATTATTTGAACATTTTATGTTCTCTCCTCTTTGCACCTTGTAAATACTGCTCTTTCTTCCTATAACTCTTATCTTTGGCCCCATCCAAACTAAGAAGTTATTATTCATTCCTCAATCCAGTTCAGACTTAAATTTTCTCAAGCACTACAGACACAGCATGAATACTCTTCCATGCATAGATTTTATTTTCTCATTGCTTGACTATTTCCTCATCTTTCTTTTTGATTAGAGAGCAATATCCAGGAACAGAAACCATCTATTGCTCCCTTTTGTGTCTCAAGAATCATAGCAGTAAATATTCAGGAAAGATCTACTGGTTGGGATGTTCAGTAGGGTAATAGAGGGAAAGTATCAAAAAAAATCAAAGGGTCAATTGTGTTTAAAGCTGAGGAAATGTTGAAATTGGAAATAGACCATTGTATCTAGCAATCAAGAAGTTAATGACAATCTTAGCATGACTAGATGGTTCAAAGGGATGAAAAGTTAACTGGCAGCTACAAAAGCAGAGACAGTACTTAAGTGTTTAAGTTCAGGAAAATGTTTGAGAACATTCCCATTTCCCTGATCAAATGTTGGCCTACCCATTCAGGTGAGGACTCAGGATAAACAAGGAGATATGTGAAAGTTATAGAGAAACACACAAGACCAAAAGTTGAGACACATAAATAATTCTCCAAAGAGATGGTCAAGGATAGGAAAACAAAGAAGGATGATACACTAGGAAATGAGAATAAGTGGGCAACAGCTCCTAAATTGAAAGGATGGAGGTCACCTGGAAGAGATAATCTTCTTTTTCTAATGCCCAGTGCATTAGAAAATGGAGAGAAAGGTTGTAGTCAGAAAAGAGGATTGTCTGATACAAAGGACCAAGTGTAAGATAAGAAGGGAGGTGAGAAGCTTAAAATAAAAGGTGAAGACCAGCCTAGCTCAAACCTGTAGACTAAAGAGAAGGAATCCAGAGAAGAGGAAAAGAAAAAAAATGAATGACATCAATAAGAGAGCCCAGAAGAGACAGAGTCCTACACACTCAAAAAGTTAATTTAGGGATACAGAAAAAGCTCTCTTCCTTCAAGTCTAGAGGGAAAAAAAAAATCTTAAAACATATGTGCTCGTATAGGTGAATCTGCAGGTAAAAATAGGAAAACTCCAAGGAGACTGCTTAGAAACTGCTGTAGTCTCTGTAAATTATGAAACAAGGCCAAAAGGCTGAGAATGAGAGGGATGAGAAGAATGGCAAGGGTTTAAAAGTTTGGAACAGCTGCCTCAAGAGAAAATCTAGAGGAAGCCAACCAGGGACAAGTAAGAGGCCAAGCTGCACAAGTAAGAGGCCAAGTAAGAGAACCCAGCTGAAGCTAGATAATTAAAGAATAAGGATATTTTCCTAAATTTTAATTTCCATACACATACAGAAAATTGTTGTCCAGCTTGCACATGTTCCTATATCCACCAAAGAAATTGAGTTTGAAAGAAAACCAGATTAATTTTTTTATTAATATCCTTATTAAAATGATTTTGCAGGTATTTGTGGTTGATATGCAAATATTGGAAAATCTAATGCTTTTGTAAATCACAACCCTAAGTATTTTTCTGCTTGTGTGTGTGTTTCTACTTTCTCACACTCAGTCTAAAAAATTACAGGTGGGGGAAAAACATCAGCCACAGGGTTTTGTGGATCACACAGCCCCATGCAATTAAGACGCCATTGTTAATTTTCAAATTGTCATAATCCATTTGAGAATTTAAGACAATTCAAAAAACAATTATGACTGAATGAAAAGTGAATTGGGCAATCAACTGAGATGAAATTCAGCCCAGAGAAACAAAACATTGAGGGGGAAAAAAGCCCTAGAATATGGGAAGAATGAAAAGCATATGGAAGTGACTGATTGTTCAGGGATGGTCTTTACAGACCAAGGTTAGTTGACAAGAAGCAAGTAGGGGGTTGCTTTACACTGAATATAATTTAACTGTTTTACTAAATATAGCAGATCTGAGTTTTTCATGTTTAAGTTGCACAATAAAAATTTTGACGCTTACCCAGATGCACATAGATATAACTACATGTTGTTTACCTAAGACTATCATATAGCAGCAAATAAACAAAACCAGTCCGAACAGACATTATGGTGCAGCTTGTAGTCAAACAAACAGAAATTTGATTCAGCTTATTCCAATTCTGTAAAGATTACTTTGTAATTCAGTTAAATAAATTCTCTTACCTTACATTAGCAAGTTCAAATCATCATAACCTGAATCTTTTGTTTTATGAATTTGAGCTGTAAATAGAAGGATCACCAGCATTAAGCAATTCAAAGCACAATAGAAATAGAGTGGAAGTCTACACTAGTTTGTCCTGAACAAACTTTTAAAAATCTTTACTCTGTAAGGTTACATTCCGCCCAAGCAAATAGGCCCACACAGAGTCAAATATTATCGCATTATGGCTTTTGTCATTTTTAATTCTTCTTACTAAACTTTATTCTCCTCCAAGTCATTTCCTACTATTCCAGCCTTTATTCTATCCTTTTTTAAAAGGCCTGAGCCAAAATTCTTCTCTAGTCTGATGCTTTCATTGGCAAATCATATTCCATTGTGATTTTTCTCATGGTTTGAATTCCCTTTGAACACACTCACTCATTCTCTCACTCATACATGCATCATTCTGCATATGGGATCCTCATAGCATCAAGTCCAGTGTTCTCCATGAAATCAGAATGAATATAATCTATGCCTCCTTAGGGCCCAGAACCTATACTAGACACCATAAAGTTTATGGTTAAAAAGTATATATCTAGTATATTACTATATAAATAGTAATTATCTATTTTGTTCAAAAAGGCTTACAGTAACTGGCTATTTAAAACAAGTTATAGTACAGGGGAAAGTCCTCAAAATAAAGGGGAAGGAAATCAAGAAATAAAGGAGCAAAATAAAATTATATCAAAACTTTCCTCTGAATGCCTAGATGTTTAAAATGGGGGTTAAATGGATCATAAAGCTTTCGTTCCCTAATAAAAGAAACACTCTTACTTTAAAAAAAAACTTCTAAATTGAGAAAGGACAATCCAAAAATTGTAGTACTGTTACTACAAATTACACAATTTCAGAATCCTTCACACAAGATTCTAATGAACAACTTATTAATCAGAGCTGCCACTCAAAATAAATCCTTCTTCCATCTCTAGTATAAATGGTGCTCTTTTTACTCAGAAATTTGCCACTTAAAAGGATAATAGAACATTCATTCCCATAAAAAAAAATTGCAGAATATTTTAGAACTGAACTGTGTGGTACTGATTATTTTTTTCTAGCCCTAGTGGCCCTGAATGTAGCCCTTGACCATGACAAGGACCCAAAAATCTCCACCTGGTTGACTTAGAATACTTTGAATGCAGAGAGAGAAAGACCCTAGTGGTGAGAAATACATCTTTAAGAGGAAACCGGGTTTGTTTTTTGTTTGTTGGTTTAATTTTAGAGACCACGTCTCGCTATGTTGCCAGGGTAGTCCTGAACCTGCAGACTCAAATGATCCTAGCCTCAACCTCCCAGGTAGCTAGGATTACAGGCACGCACCACCACGCCTGCTATTTTTTTTAGACTAAGTCTTGCTGTGATGCTCTGCGTAGTCTCCAACCCGTGGGCTCAAGTGATTCCTAGCCTCCACCTCCCAAGTAGCTGGGATTACAGGTGTGCTCCACCGTGCTGCGCAGAAACTGGGATTTCAAAGAGGAGCATTTCCTGAATGAGTGAACTAAAGTTTTGAGTTATTTAGCCTTTTTGAAAATTCTAAAATAGCATAAGTAGAACTATTGAATAAATATCTCTTCCTTAGTGACTTCTCTCCCTGAGGTGCATTTTCCCAATAATCCCTTCTTCATCTCATACTGAACCCTGCATTCTCCTCCATCAGATTTAAACACATCAAGGCCCAGCACGGTGACCCATGGCTGTAGGTGGCAGCCTAGGAAGCCACAGCCAGGGCCAGGGATTGCGGTTCGAGTTCCTCCAGTGGCACGTAGTGAGACCTAGTCCCCAGAATAATAGCTGGGAGTGGTGGTGCGCGCCTGTAATCCCAGCTACCTGGGAAGCTGAGGCTGGGGATTGCTTGAGTCTGTGGTACCACGGGCAATGGGAGCCTGTGGTTCCATGGGCAAAAATAACAAGACCTAGTCTCAAAATTAAAAGAAATATAAATACATCAAAAAAAAAGATTTAAATACATCAAAATCATAGCTAATGATTTAATTTGTTAACCTTTATTAGCCACAATTCAAGAAATTGGGAGACTTGCTGATGTCCTTGACTTTATCTTCCTGAAATCCAAATGAGTTTTGTTTTGTTTCATTTTTCCCCCACCCCTTCAAATAGTTTTTGTATCATCTAAGAAAACAGTTTCCTCATAAGATTGAGTTCAAGCAGCAAAAAGGCCATTTTAATTGCATCAATAATCCACTCAACAGAACCTATTAGATTTGTCTGCTAAATCATCCTTTCAGTTTTCAAAAAAAAAAAAGCTCAATCTCATTTCCCTCCTGTTGCTGGTAGTTAGAGGTTGCAATATGCAAAAAACCTATATGCTCTAGTCCCCCTCAAATCAGTAAGTGCTCAAAATTGTGTGCAAAATATGAATAAAATATTGATTTCATTAAAAATGTTAAGGACTATTTAATTCAAAAACATTTATATGTTTGCATATTTATTTCTAAATTTGCATATTTGTTTGCATATAACTTGTAAAGATGAATGTTAATTATACTTTAAAATCATTTATAAATTGTAACTAAGAATGTTGTATGAATTTTTAAAACTGCCAAATTCTCAAGTACCACTAATTATAAAGTGTCATGTAAAGTACACTGGAGCAGACCTCGTATTGAAAAAATATTGAGATTTTTGACAAATGGGAAAGCAGAATTATTAACTGTGCTTGCTGATTAAATGATACCTGAGGCAAGCGAAACTTAAGTGACACTGTGTTTTTCCAAAGCATTCATTTACCTTCACTGAATTATGATGAGAAACCCATACTTCTAACCAGAAAAATATTTTACCTGATGACTCCACATTATCCCACTTTAAATGTGAGCTTCTGAGAATTATTCCATATTTTAGCTGTACATATTCTGAAAGCGACAAAGAGTAAGCAAATAAGAATGAGAATAAGTGGTAAGGCTATTTCAGCAGTACCCTGTGTCAAATGAGGTGAGCTGAAAAGATTTGACTGTGCACTAATTGGATTTGTAAAATGTTTCAAAGTAATTTAGAAAACATTTACACAAGGTCAGATCTGAACTAGTTTCCAAAAAGAACCATAGAGAAGAATGAAATGTCCAAGTAATTACACTGGACATATAGATCTAACACTCTATCTATTAAATTGGGCATGAAATTGGACTTTTTAAAAATACAGTAGGCCTTACACTATGTCTTTTGACAATTTTCTATATTTTTGATAAAATGGTTAATTATCCTAAGCACAGATATGCCATAGATGGGAGCTATTGCTCATGTATCATTTTTCCTAAATTAGCAACTGCTGTAAGTCAATTTCTCTTTAATTTCTTTAAAGCATTGCAGCATATTGAAAATTAACTCAGTTTCAACATATTCCAACATCCATAGTCTTGCCAACAGCAAGAGACATCCTTACATCTCTTCCTCCACCACCATCATGCCCCTTGTCTCTGTTAGTTTAGGGTTGATTTGTAAATGTCTTACTACAGGAAATAATTAATGCTAAATTATTCCATGTTGTTATACTATCAGTGTCCTATCTGTATCCATACTAATATAATTAGAGATAAAGTCGACACTGAAATAACAAGTAGCTCTTAAAGTTCCATGCATGTTAAGTAGCATTTACTGTGCTGGCAGAATAGAACTTAGATCTTGAAAATAATTTGATATTAAAAGACAAAAGTAAACAAATTAGATTGTAAGTTTGTTTTTTCCCCCTGGGTATTAATCAGCCCTAGCAAACCTTGTATTGTGCTCTTCAAATCTGTGTTAATCAGAACTTAGGTTTTAAAGCAAAGGGAAAAAAACTGTCTCCCTCTGGTGGGGAATATAACAAGTTTTTCTTTTCTTTCTTTTTTTTTTCTTTTTTGTAAATTCTTCCTGCAGTCAAAGCCAGATAAGTTCATGATGCTCTAAAAGATTATTCTTAAATAACGATATTTTATCACCTTTTGAATGTAGTGAACAGTTAGAAAAACAGGTTCAAAAATCACCTTGATTTCCTTCACCTCTTTCCTGAGAAAAATAAAAGGATAAAAGAAGGAAAAATATAAAACCAGCATCAAAAGCTACCAGAATCAGTCAACATTATATGAAATACCCAGTATCTAAATGTATTGGGTTGTGAAGGTGCTAAAAAAAAGAAAAGTCTGTTTGCCTGTTGCAATGGTTGAATTAAAGTCTCTGAATGAGCAGTTTTAGAAAATGAAGCTCTTAGAAGATCTCCCTCTACCAGATCATCTGTGAAGAATCCCTTACTTTTTTTTGTGATGTTGAACAGTCTCCAACAGTCTCCATATAGAATCTATTGCCTTACATCATTAGTTTATTTGTATGTCAGTCTCTACAGCAAGACCATGTGCCCTTAAGACCAGAAACCATACTTTATACCTCTCTAAGTCATCAGTGATTAGGATGGCATTCCTAGAAGCACCAAGAAAAACTTTGTTCCAGGTGGTGTGCAATGCCTGGGTATAAACTACGGACAAGATACACATGGTCCCTGCCTTCATGAAACTACAATGTCATGGGAAATAATGGATTGATCTGGAAATTGTTTTATCATACAAACCATATACTCAATAGTAGCTACCAAGAACAAAAGCCAATACAACTGTATTATAGTTGAAATGAACCAAAACCAAATTTTTTAACAGAAAGTAGGTTTATTCCTAAAGGTTCTCTAAGGCTATTCTATTTGTGATATGATAGAATCTAAAGGAAGAATTTTGAAATAGAATTTTGTATGCCTGATTCCATCATTCGATAAGCATTTATCAGATCCTACTAAGAGACAGGAAAAATGCCAAACTACTGGGAAAGTCAGATAATACATGAGCAAACTAAATTTTAAAGATTGAAACTAAGTTGTGATTTGTGCTCTGAAGGAAAATAATAAGGCAGCAACAGAGGATGGTGTATAGCAATCTGAGTTCAAAAACAATCTTTTTTTTTTTTCACTCATTGGGGTAATTAAGAAGTTTAATAATGGAACATTACCCCTAATTACCCCAATGAGTGAAAAAAAAAAAAAAAAGATTGTTTTTTATTTAAAAGGTATAGGCAGCATTAAGCAGGTCAATATGGAACAATGAAGTATCTTGGAACCACTAAAAAGAGGCACCCAAATACTATGACTTGCATAAGTAGTGGAAAGAGAAAGCAGACACCAGAACTAAAAGACAAAACTGAAGGAAAGGCCCCAAGCAGGAAGTGTGGCTTTCAACAGGCAATGCAGCACCATGGACTTGCAGTTCAAACCACCACCTTAATGCATTGCTGTCACTCTCCTCCTGTCTCTTCCCTGATGTGTCCCCCATTCGTCAACTCAATCAGAAGCCAAAAGTAATGGAGCCTTCAGATGTTGTCCTAACAGTCAACGCCCCATGGCATGTGGGAAAAGGTCGAAGGGCACGTCAAGAACATGTTTGCAGGGATTCATTAGCTCATCCAAAGTTGGAAGATATGGCATCAGAAATAAAACCAGCATATGTCTGAATTTGTTTTGTCTTTTTAATGGAGACCATAGCCAAGTAAAAATTTTGAATGAGGCAAAAATCTTAATGATTTAACTCTCAAACTAAGCCGATGTATGATCTGGGATCATTCACTTCACATTTTGAACCACATAGTAAAACAAACAGGCTGAGCTATGGATGGCCCATTTTAGCTCAAACCATTTGGAATTCTCTAAATTTCATGGTTCTTCTTCCTCTCATTAGTTCCTCCACCATGTTTCATAGACATGACTATAAACTAAATATTTATACATTGGGGCCTGGTTTAGATTTTCTAGAAGTCAGTAGTATCAGAAGTGAGGGGAAAAGGAAATTGAAAACAAAACAAAACAAACAAACAAAAAAAAAACCTGCCTCTACTGATTATGGAATTTAGAGCAAAGTCTCTGGCCCATGTATGAAAGTCAATTAGGAGACTTGGATCATGTCACAATCAAACTAACACCTCTTCCTAGGAAATGGTTTAATTAAAATTACCCTATGTAGATGATTTTACTCCCTTTGATGATTTCACCAAAAACTTTTTCCATCATCAATCAAAACTCTTTACAAATCACATTTTAAATTTTTAAAAATTCAAATTACATTGATCCTCTTTTTTTCCTTTTAAACTAACATATGCCGTAGTTTTATTGTGATAGTCATAAGAGAAGAGCACTAAATTAAATTAATACTCCCATCTCAACTGACTCATGGGGTAGGGACAAATTCACACACCAGTATGAGGACTGATGATCCACATGAATATAGCCCTCGAAAACATCAGGTACCATAGTGTCGTAAATAGCACAATGCACCAATTGATTAAAAGCTAATATATTTCTCTTTAATTTTATTCTCATGTTCACAGAGACAGGCCTGTATCTGGAGTTCTATGTAACCTGTCAAAATTCAACAATAAGAGGGCAGATATTTGTCAGTGCAAGATTTATCCATTCATTCATGGACTTTTTCAACATTGATTTACTGAATGTCAGATAAGAACATATGTGTTTTAAGACAAAGAAAAGACAATACCAATCCTTAGAGTCATCTACCTAGTGGGATCTGCCACACTACGCATCGCCAGTGCTACTTCATACCATTCATGGAATCTGTGAGTGCAAGAACATCCTGATAAATATTTTTTAAAAGGTACTTTATTGTAATTGGGAAAAACAGATAACAACCCAAGCTACTATGAATTAAATGTCCTTTCATAAATGTGTCTTGATTCATCACAGCAGTTTCTATACATATTTGAAAAGAAGTGGTATATTTATTTGAAACACATAATTTTTTATCATGTATCATGTGCATATGGAATTGTGGTTCTCTTGTCATGAAACTTTACCTCCAACCCCCAACAATCTGCAGACTTCAGATACAGAGATTTTCTGTTGAAGCCTCTAATGACTATAAACCAAACTATGTTCCAAAGTACTAGTCCACTCTTCCAAAGTACTAATACCATAAGAGTAAAACTATGTATATAGAACTGCCCTATTTATCAGTTCAAGTGATACTACTTTCATCTCCCAAAAAATCTCACAGAGTTTGTTTGAAAACTGTTATAGATGTCTTACTTTCAACCTCTTCCCACCAATCTCTGACTCGGGCACACTGGGATGAAGGCAGGAGAAAGGATAGAGTCATAAAAGAAGCCTGACCTCCTACCACAAAAACAATGTGTTTTAGAACAAAGCATGTGTTTCTGATTCTCTATTTTACTGAACCATAGTCCTATCCTGAAAAGAGACTTCTCCACCCCTCAGATAAATGCCCTCTAAAGCACTCTGAAAGATGTGTCCAGAAATGTTCAAACTCCAAGAGAAAACATAGCTGGATCTGCTACTAGATTCCTCAGCATGCTAGGGAATAAGTGCCGAAAAGATGCTTGATGATTGTACTGAAAGGAAAGAGAGATGCCACCAATTCTGATAGGAATGCCTAGAGAACAAATTTGGCCTGGATTTATAAGAGTAAATATACTTTGAGCACTTGGTAAAGAGGATGAACAATCATCCAGGATGGGGGTTGGGGGGAGAATTATAGTAAAAGGGATTTGGAACTTAGAAAAAAGCATAGGCCTAGGGGTTTTCTTAATGAGCAATAATTATAACTTAAAGTGGGTTGCAACCAGTGTTGGCCAGTGCATATCAAGAAAAATAGCAAGAGAGTTAGGGAAAACATAATGCCCAAAAGAGCAGATGGAAGAAGCAGAGATAAACACTGTGATGAAGGCAGAAGCTCAGGCAGAAGTGATCTTTTCCTCCTTCGAATTCTTTGGTATGTTTCACTCTACTCATATGATACTTATCACAGATTACCTTGCTGTCAGTACTTTATGTTCTTGTCTCTTCTCCTCTATTGAATTGTAATTAAATTCGCACAGGGGGCAGCAGTGTGATAGAGTGGAAATAGCAAAGGATTTTCAGCCAGACGTTATGTTGAAATCTCTGCACTTCCACATATGTGACCTCCGCCAAGTGTCTCATTCTTAGCCTCTGTCCTCTATAAAATATGGATGACAATGCCTGCACCTCAGAGTTGTTTTGAAGACTAAATGAATTAAGTAATACATGTGATATGTAGCATATCATAGACACACACCTAATATGTTATTTCCCCAGTTCCACTCCATGGGTATGTCCTTAATGCTTTACTTCAGTCTTTCATAGAGGTGGTTTGTATAGTTTCATATAGTTGATACTCATTACAGGCTGAGTGTAAAGCAGTTGTCATTCCTTCCACATCACACAGCTTTGAGTAATTTGACTTGGTTTTGTAGTCTGTATAAAATTTATCCCAAAAATTATTTAGTTATCAACTTCAATGTTTGGATGGTCTTAAGGACCTAGGACCATCAATGTTCAAGATAGACCTGTTCTCAAAGAGTTCAGGCTTAGTGAGTTATCCATTTGATGATTGATCTCTGTGGAAGGAATTTTAAGGAAATAAGCCAATAGTGTAGTAGATGGAGCCATTACACCTAAGGAACCCAATTATTTACTTTTAGAACTAGGTAATTTATTCTTGAAAATGCTTTGTCAACTTTCAATTTTAAACAAATGCTACTACCATCATTAAGATCAAGATTCTTAAAAGGGGAAAATCTGAGGAAGAAAAGATCTTATTTTCTGCTCACAAAATCATATTTGATGTTATTAGTGAATTGGTCTTTTAACCATGATATGGATGAATGGGTTTCAAACCAGTTCAAGGACATTACAAAATTCCTGTTTACATAATTCTATATAACCTTAGCAACCTGGAATTGACTATCCCAAGCTGTGATCAAAAATGAGACAACTTTCCCTATTTAAAGTAGCACCAGACAAATTAGAATCCTAGGAGAACAACGTTTAGGTAGTGACCACTGCTCTCTTATCAACTGCAGAACTTCCTCCTATACTAAAAAAGGCAGAGGTGTTAATTATGCACAAACACAACAACCCAAAGATGTAGAGCAGCAGGAAGAGATAGGAAAACTTAAGCATGCCTTAGATAATCAAGAATAAGACTGTCTAAACAGAATTGAAGTGCAGTGGTTCAAAAATAAATTGTAAGTAAAATTTGGGAAATTCACACACAACACAGTGGAAGAGCTGGGATAATATCTGAGGTCTGCCTGATAACAACATCTATGGTTCTTAGGCTGTTCAAGTTTAATATTTTACCCCTCTAACAGGTACTTATACTTTATAGATCCATGTTTCTTCTATGTTAATTTTTTAGATGCTCTTGAAAAATGAAAACACCTTTTTGACCCAAGAAAATAAATTTCTAACACTGAGATGTCAGCAGAGGTTCAGTGATAACTGGAGACCAGGGAGATATAGATGGTCAGTAGAAAGTCATCTCAGTTGAATGCAAATGATACCTCATAGCTGATTAATGTGGGCAAGTCACAGGGTTAGATGTAAGTAAGAAAGCACTTACTGCAACAGAGCTTCAAAGTTGCATGGTTGAAACAGAATGATAGTTAGACAAAAACTGTCTCCAGCTTAACCTCGGGGGAAAAAAAAAGATGAGGGTATGCTTCAAGATGTGAATAAGAACTGGATATGCTGGTGCTAGGTTTCCCTCCTCCCTAAGATTTATCTCATGACTGTACTATTTATGAGTACAAATGTTGTCTAGGTAATTCCCAGTTAAAAAAAAAAAAAAGCAATTGGCCATATCCTTTTCACCATTTTAATGTTGAGCTATTATAATCTCACATTCCAGTGGCCCTCTAACTGCATGGTTATAGTCTCCTTACACTTACTCTGAAATTGTTTTTCCATTGTTATCTTACATTATAGTCGCATCGTAATGTCATGTTTAAAGGTTCCCCATACACTTGTAATGAAATCGTTTTGCAGTTCAGAATGGCATCATATTGGCACTTTAAGCAGGGTATCCATCACCCTGTATTGATAGTTTTCACAACAAAACACCCTATTTTAGTGACTGTGAAAGTAAATAGCTGTTGCCAGTGATCTTTTCTTCCATTTCAAACTTAAATGATCTCATCTGTTTTATTTTACCTTGCAATTTTCACACCCATGGTGGTATGGGCCAAATTTATGCTGTTTGCCTTCAAATGAGAACTGTGATTCCACTGGCTTAGAAATGTTGATGTGACCAACCACCTATCTTTTTTGGTTAGCCTTTGTGTGGTCGATAATTCCTTGGAATCAATAATCAATACAGTCTGGTCACTCCATTTGCAAAATTAATATAAATAATTTTTCTGCTAATTACCTGGAGACAAATTATTGATAAATGCTTCAAATTAAAGTAACTGATTACTTAAGAGTAACCTATGTAATTATTTCACTATACAATAGCACTAATACAATTGTATTTCAATTGTATTTCCAAATAGCCACACATGAAAAATGTGAATATTTAAAAAAAAAATGTTAAGGGCAGAAATTTTAAATATTGTCTTATTATAATGATTGCCATTATTTAATTTGTTGAGAATGCCAAAATCACCTGGTTCAAATCTCCACTTTGGAAATTAAATGTTATCCAGCCCAAGTCTAATTCAAACTAACTCACACTTGGAAGTCAGCCAGGACAGGCGCAAGTCTCCTGACAATGGGCTTCACTTTTGAGATCTTTCTATTCTCTGCTGCTAAAAGAGCCATTACAACCTTCACACAACTCTTCTATAGCTGTTTTGACATTTCTTCACAGGTCCAGCTAGAAGTCAGAGAAGCAAAAGAGAATAAAAGTGATAAATTGTTATAGGAAAAGATTTCTGCTAACATACTCAAACTCAAAAGAAATTTGGCATTCGGTTGGAGATGGGAGCAAGGCTTTAGATAAGCCTTTATTTTATATAAAACTACTTCTCTGTCTTTAGCAGTTAGCACAGATAATAAGGATGAGGCCAATAGCAAGTCAGTTGGGCTCAAGTGTTAAATATTGTAAATCTACTTGTTTTAGGCATTTGTGATTGAGCCAATGTTTGAATATATTTTCTTTCAGAAAGCAAGCATCAGCAGCTGCAGCAATGATTTTGGTTGTTGGATAACCCAGTATGCCCCAAGAAGTAATAATAAATAGTTTAAAATATTCCTTTAATTTTAAATTCACTTTATTTAAAAACCAAATGTGTGTTCCACAAGACAACATGACTTGAACTGAAATTAAGAATGGCTCCACAGCACCCAGTCCAGAAGCTGCCATCTCCACAGAAAGCTTCTCAATTCCATTTCAAAATTACATTTGGAACAAAGCAAACAAAACAAAAACAAGCCCTTACATTCAGACAGCAGAATGGTAGTGGGGGGGGGGGAGGAGCACATTAAAGAGATAGGTAAAAATGTGTAAAGGCAGTCACATGTATGGTGATGGACAAACACTTGAATTTTGGTGTATATCATAAAGTAGACTATACAGATATTGAACCATAATGCTATATACCTGAAACTGAACTAAAATCATAAACCAGCTACTTCAACTAAAAAATTTTTGATATGAAATCATGGAAAATATATATTTGAGGAAATAAAAGGAAAAGATGCATATTTGAGTAAACACCCTTTACAAACTCATGCAGTTTTATTTTGTTGTTGGAAATAATACAATGTTTAGGTAAAATTAGCAGTAGTTTACAATGACAAACATCTCTGCTGTTTGCAAGTTGTTAAATGCATATTCAATTTGACACTGAAAGAAAGAAATTTAATCCCTTATCCTCCCATTTCCTCCCTCTCAAGGACAGAGCTAAGGAACTAACGATGAGAAACTGTCAGATAAATTCCTCCATCTGTAGAGTACCACAAAGAAAACGGGGTAGGAAAATAGGACCTTGAGGCCTAATGATAAAATACGGGAAGTCCAGCAGGAGGCGCTGTGGACTTTATTTTTGGCCTTCCCTTTAGGTACTGAAACCTATTTCTGCCGTTATTGAGCCATAAGCGTGTGGGGGCGCCTGAAGAGGTCCAGTCTCTGATTTGAATGTGGTGGACTTCAAAGCAGCGAGGAGGGCTGGTTTGTGTTTGTGGCACCACAGGTATCCTTTTTTCCCTGGGTTCCAGACCTGAGTTTCTGCAAGGGTATGCAGTTAGTATGCTTCCCGAGGTCAGTACCAGTCCTGTGAGTTTAGAGGGGGTGCAGTTCAGCACATTTTTTGTTGTTTTTGTTCTTTTCACCAGAGAGTAGAGTAGCCAGGCCTGAAGGTTGAACCCCAGTTCCTCTTACCATACTTCCTCTCAGCCAAGGGTGTATACTTCCACACTCTTTAGCCCGCCCTTCCCCATTGCTCCTGATTGAGAGGCAGCCCTGAAGTCTGTGACTCCCACCCTGGAACACAGCCTCCAGTCACTTTCTCTCTGTACACCTCTTTTCAATAAGCGTGAGTCTCCTCCATATTCCTTCCAGTGCAATCTCTGATGGTCTTTGATGTCCAGCAGGTGTTCCAGTTTTGAGCCAAGCCATGGAATTCTCTGGGTGTTGTGTCCCACTGTTTAACAATTACATGATCCTTTCCAGAACAAGCAAAGAATCCCCTCTGACGTTATCTTAGTCTGGGCTCTGTCTGACTAGAATTTAAACTTCTCATTAGAGAAGAAAATACTGGTCTGCCAGGAGTCTGCCTCCTTAGGTAGCTACTCACCTGACCGTTCCATAGACCACCTTAAGTAAAGTGTTATTTGCTGGAACAGTCAAATAGGGAAATTGTGGGGATTTTTTTAAGAAGTCAACTGTGGCTATAAGTGTACTCTAAAACCTCTCTAAAGGATTTATTGTACCTGGCAGCATTCCATTACTTGTAGTTTCACTACAAGTAGGTTCACTTTTTATATCCTTACAATTATACCATTATGATAGCACTCACCATTTACTTAGCAACTACTATATACAAAATCATTTTTGTTAATTCTTACAAAAAACCCCAAAAGATCATCACTATTAGTTAATATTTTGCTGCTAATCAGCAAGCATAGCCTGTTTGCAGTTGCACAAATCACCTAAGAAATAATAAAACTATTTGAATCCAAAAATGCCTTCCCCAAAGTTATACTACACCTATACTTAATAACTCTACATCTAGACTATATTCCTCCTCCAATTGCTTGTCTCCAATTTGCTACAGATTTTTCTGTAAAACTGCTATAAAGCTTTTCCTATTCTCTAATCATGTCTTTGTATGATACAAGAATGAAGTTGTATCTATAGACACATGATAACCCAGTCTCATTGCCTAATATGTGAGAAATTTCTCTTCAATTTTCTGACTGTACCATGCTCAGTTAAAAATTGATGAAAGTTTAAAATTGACAGTACAATGTCTTCATTAGTCCAACTCATCTCTCACTGAGAAGAAAGCTTCAGTATAGGAATAACCCAGCAGCATTTTTCCTTCAGAATGTGATTGTACATTAAATATACAAATATGCTGACATC
Organism: Uropsilus gracilis; assembly: GCA_004024945.1. Lineage (NCBI taxonomy): Eukaryota > Metazoa > Chordata > Mammalia > Eulipotyphla > Talpidae > Uropsilus > Uropsilus gracilis. Next base: position 28,149 of record PVHY01011049.1, on the reverse strand, counting down.
TAAGCAATTTTAAAAAGAAAGAAATTAATGTAGAGTTTTAACTTCTGTTGGCACAGTAAGGAGGAAAGGGAAGTTCATACTTTAAGAAATGTGTAAAAATAGAAACATACATTTGAAAAGAGTAACAAAGATTTGTACTATAGGGAGAAGCAAATATTCCTTTACTTAAAATCTCTTTAATAATTGGTAGTAATGTATGGTATAGCCTCTATGGAAAACAGTACGGAGCTTCCTTTAAAAAATGAAAATGCAAATATTATATGATCCAGAAAAATAAGTCCTAGGTACTTATCCAAAAATATGAAAAAGACAAAACTAGCAAGCTGACCATAGATCTGAGGCATGTTGCAAGGGAGGGGGATTCAGCACAGAGGAGGAAAAAGTACAACAGAATATGGTGGGCTGGGCACGGTGGCTTGTGCCTGTAAGCTTCAGCCTATGAAGCAGCCGGGGCTAGGCATCATGGTTCGAGTCCCGCCTGAGGCCCATAGTGAGACCTAGTTCTAAAAAAATAGCTGGGTGTGGTGGTATGCACCTGTAATCCCAGCTACCTGGGAAGCTGAGGCTGGGGAATGCTTGAATCTGTGGTACCCTGGACAATGAGAGCTTGCAGTTCCATGGGCAAAAATAGCGAGACCTAGTCTCAAAAAAAAAAAAAAATATATATATATATATATGGTAATGGTTCATAGGTGATGTGGTGGCAAGAACTGTCAGGACTACATCGTAGGAAAGAAATCACTGTACACAAAAGAGTAATGATGTCAGAAAATAAAAGTAAATAGATATATGAAAACACTAATTCAGAAAAGTATTTTCACCCCTATAGTCACAGCAGCATTATTTACAAATGCCAAGAAATGGAATTAACTGAATCCCCACTGAGGATGACTGGGTAAAAGAGATGTGGTATGGAATCAATGTAATATTTCTAAATTATAGATAAAAAGATAAAATATTACCTTCTGTGACAATGTGAATGGAAATTAAAGAGACTGTGTTAAATGACACAAGTCAGGAAAAGAAAGGCAAGTATTGGATTTTTTTTATCCATTTGTGGAATATAAAAAGTCAAAGCAAACAAACTAGCAAACAAGCAAAATGAACTGTGAAGGCTGTGAAAAATATGGTGGTCACCTGAAGAGAAAGGGAGGGATTGAAAGGAAAGAGTAGTGTGAATGGCAACAGAACTTTGGTGGCAGATAAGGTGACGTTTATACACATACAGAGGGGTGGAACTGTGCTGAAAAATTATATTTTTGTAAATGAATGGTAAACCAATGAAATTTTATTTAAAAAATAAGTATTCCCCTTTTATGTAGATTTTTTTTTACTGAAAATTTCAAAATCATGAACAATTGCATATGCCCCAGCTTACCCTAGTTCTACTACTTAGAAGCACTGAGTGTAAGGGAACTTGTCTTGGGATCAAGAGGCTATGTAAATAAACATGATTTCCTACATTTTATTCTCATCTTTCTTTTCAAATTGCATCTACTTCCACAACTCCTCTTCTCTTAAAACAACAATGATACTACAAAAGAAAAATTGTCAAACTTTGCAGATTTCTCTGGGAATTCTCAATGGAAGCCAATCTCTCCTTAATATGTCCCATAGCTGGAATCTCCCAGATCACTACATAGGAATAATAGCTAGCAAATTTTTACATTAAATAAATGTAAAGCATTAGATCCAGTGCAAAGTATCGTTATTTTTGACATACGCTAATTTGAAAAGGGTAAGTCAATTTAAACCATTTTTGTTTAAAATCAACTCTGTAGGCTGTATACTCATAGTGGTTGCCAAGTTTCAACCCAGAGTGAATGTTAAGGTCTATGTTATTAACCCTTGAAAAATGAGCTCTATCATGGAAACAATGACAGACCTGGGGACTACCATGTGCAGCTGCTGAAGCTGACAGTCAGTCAAGTAAGAGTAATGCATGGTTTCTTCATATGCAAATCACATAATATGTGCTTTCCTTTAAAGGGCAATGTCAGATTATTGTTAAAGTGTTTAGATATAAAAACCTTTTTTTGAAGCAACCAAATTCATTTACACTGAACTCTCTATGGCTGACATACCATGATAAATCACCTCATTACCAAGAAAACCACAAATATGGTTATTGAGGATGAGTGTGATTGCAAATGAGACTTCGGGAACTCAACTGTGGATTGCTATGACCCACAATAAGATACCTGTAGATCATAAGCATTTCCCTTGGAATTATCTAGAAATAGTCAGCACCTAGTTCCCCACATTTATAATGTTATCCAAGTAAGTTTTCTAGAGTTTGGGTTTTGCTTTTTAAAATGAAGCTGCTATTAGGATTATAGTTTTCTTAACAATGTCTATGAATTAAGAATCTATCACCCTTCTTCTAATGTTATAAACAATTAGGAAATAGAAATTATGAATTCCTAACCTGACAGGGATCACAAAGGAGCTTTCTGGGATGCTGAGGATATGCTTTGTCCTATAGAAATTATTTCCCAACTTTAATAAAAGTTAAAAAGCAAAACATACAAAGTATTCTGATCGCTCAGTCATTTAAGTGCAGCCTGGATTGAGTCGCCAATGCTTCCTTGGAGGTACCTCCCAAAGTGCAAAGCCCTGTGCTGCTCTCCAGACCTTACCTCGCAAATTGTTTCCTATTCTTCATGTGTAAAGATGTCAAGGCAGATTTCATCCTGGTGGGAATTTACTATTCAAATCCAGAAACATTCATGATAAAGTGAGATTTCCAAAAAGATTGTAATCTCTATGTAGAGAAGAGGTAAGACAAGAAGCTGTCCTGACAGCTAACAGAAAAAAAAAAAAAAAAAAAAAAAGGAAAGTAAGAAGGGGTAAAGTAAAATGTTCTAAAGGATATGCAGAGCTGAAGATGAAAGATCCCAGGCTTTTCTGTTCTCAGGAGTCCCCACGACTTCTTGATCCTCAGTTCATCATTCCACCACTATTCATCATCTTATAACCTGTGCCTCTTGCATCTACTTCACCCCCACTCACCTGCTCAATGGCCATGTATAGGACAAAAGGAACTGAGGAGTCCCCAGCTGTGCTGTCTGCCCGAGACAATGGACGCTGTAACAATAGCTCAGCTTCATGTTTAAAAATCACATCTTCCATTTGATTTTCAATTTATTTTCAAGTTAGGAACTTTTCTGCCTCTTGGTAAAGCAAACCCAAATCATATTCAATATCTCAGCTTATGCAGTACTCAGACACCTGAGTATATGGTAAATGTAGTTTCAGTAGCACACATCGCTCCTTATTTAATTCAGCTTGCTTGCCAGAATTGGTAAGAATGAATGCAACAATGGCAATATTTCATTTAGGTCCACTGGCATCTCTCATGATGTACATTAAAAGGATGTAATATATATTACAAATGTGAGAGAGGTAGATACACAGACATGCATTTTACTCCAAGGTACATTAATAAAATGATAAATTCCATGTGTTAAAGCTACAAGAACCAAAATACTCTGACTTAAGACATCTATACAAAATGAAGTGCCAAATGAAATGTCACAATCAAATAAAACATTTCTTTATGAGAATCATAGGACTCTTTTTAATTGTATTATTCTTTTATTGAGGCAACGCATATACTGGTTTCCAACATAATATATGATTTGGAGGTGTAGGTTCATAACTTTTCAGATGGATGTTACCACACTACACTGATACCAAAGCACCTGTAATCCTCTACCACAGCCCAGGAGGTTCCCTGTTCCCTTTGTTCTCCACCTCCTTAACTTCTTTTTTTTTTTTTTGAACTAGGTATTACCTTTGAAATCACCCAGTTAAACTTGTTCGTTGACAGAAATCTTTTTTTTTTTTTTTGCTGAGACTAGGTCTCGCTAATTTTGCCTGTGGAACGGCAGGCTCTCGTTGCCCAGGGTACCACAGACTCAAGCATTCCCCAGCCTCAGCTTCCCAGGTAGCTGGGATTACAGGCATGCGCCACCACGCCCAGCTATTTTTTTTGGAACTAGGTCTTGCTATGGGCCCCAGATGGGACTCGAACCGCTATCCCTAGCCCCGGCCACTTCATAGGCTGAAGCTTACAGGCACGAGCCACCATGCCCGGCCTTGACAGAAATCTTAAGGAAGGAAGACTAAATGATTTACAAATGGGCATACCTAATTACTGGGAAAGCCATGGCCAGAGACTTCTCCAGGTGCAAAACTCATTCCATTATTTGTGAAGCAATTAAGCACAGGTTCCCACAAAATCCTAGTGTGCTCGCAGTGTGTTCACATACTTTTTGTGAGGCATGCTTGCAGTGCATTGCACATCCACTAACTTAGTCAACCTCTCTATGCCTGAAGTCTTGAGTCTGGAACCATGCTGGACTCTTTAGACCCTAGAGCACATAATCCAAATTATGGACTCTGCAGTTCAAAATAGAGTAAATATTAAAAATCTATATCCTTGGCTGAGCACGGTGGCTCGTGCCTGTAAGTTTCAGCCTATGAAGCAGCCAGAGCTAGGGATCGCGGTTCAAGTCCCACCTGGGGTCCATAGCAAGACTTAGTTCCAAAAAAATAGCTGGGCATGGTGGCGCGCACCTGTAATCCCAGCTACCTGGGAAACTGAGGGTGGGAATTGCTTGAGCCTGTGGTACCCTGGGCAACAAGAGCCTGTGGTTCCACAGGCAAAAATAGCAAGACCTACTCTCAAAAAAAAAAATCTATAACTACACAGAGCACACTTCTCCAACCAAGCAAGATGAAAATCATATTTATATTAAACTTTTACACTATAGGACCAAACTAATGGTTACCAGAAATGAACAAGGGGGCCAAATCAAGTAAAAGGGGTAAAGTAAATGCTAAAGGGATGACACTTCACTCATGACATAATGAGCTATCTATATTGACATGATTTATGATGATGCACATCTGAAACCCCAAAATGCTATCACTTCAATAAAAAAATGCTTAAAATCAAGAAAGAAAATTATTTAATATAATACTTCTAACCACACTTACTCAAGTTGAGGGCTACAATTAAAGTGAAGAGGAAAATCTTATATCTCAATAGAGAGCTCAAAATCAAAGCAGACAGAGGGGAGTAAGATAGTGTGAACATTTCAAGTTTCCAATCCCAGAGCACATTGGGTGGACCCTCATTAATTCAAGTACACAAAAAGGGTTTCACGCTGAATCACACGCTTAGAAGTTCTTTGAAGTATAATCTAATTTCTGAAAAGAATATACATATTGCAACTGAAATACTTCACCAAAGATCTAACATGAGATTTTCAAAGGCTCAAGTTGAAGGCCAGGCAAAACATTAAAATAAATGCCCAGTATTTGCCCTTGAGAAATTAAATTTGAGTAACACAAACCTTGATTGACCTTCTGCACAGAAGCATGAAAGTCAGACCTGTACCTGTATCTCAGCTGTAATGTTGCATGAACTGAGTATGAAGGATCAGACTATAGTCCAAATAACACACTCTTAGAAGAACTTTCATCACCAGGACCATGAAATACCATATTAGGAACAGGTTGCTAATTAATACAAACATTTACAGTAGTCAATGTGATTGAATTTAAAAATCATCAAGGAAGTCAATAAAACCAAAAAACAAGGCTAATACAGCAGAGATTGTCTTTTGTTCTTCTGTAGAAATGTGTAGCTGGAAACCACTGGCAGCACTGCCTTGGACACCAGTAAAATTCCTGTAGAGTGTTTTACAAAGGTAATGAAGTTGTATGTGCCTCACTGAACAGACCTACTATTAAATCTTCCCTAGAAAAATGGGATGAGATTGCTGGGGTGTTTTGTGAGCAATGTGAGCTTTGCCTGTAGCATAGTAAGAAATTTTAATCACTGGCCCAAAAATTATGATTTTTCACTAAAATGAAATAGAAAACAACACAGTTTTGTTTGATTTGATTCCACATCATCAAATCTTAATCTACCTTATTTTTAAGATTTCCCTTATTAAGAGTAGATTTGGAGGGAAGGAGGAAGAAATCTCAAATGACAAATGTCCAACCCTGACAACCCAATCACAAACAAATTAAGTGTCCATCTCTATCACAGCTGGCAACCCCAACCTGGCCTGGGGGAAATCCTCCATGTTGTTTGGAACAAATGTATTGGAGGCTAATCAAAATCTAATGAATCCCTCGGGAAAATAGCTTTCTTAGTCCACATCTATAAGAATTACACTCAATATGGGGAAGGTAGCTACTAGTTGTTTTGTGGTATCATAATTGTTTTGTAAATAACAGAACTGGACACCCCCAGGAAGACATTTTAGCTAAGTCTATTAGTCAAATCCATGTCTTCATTCACCACATGTCAAGGTGATGCATTTGTTGAACTGCCTCATGACACATTTTATTACTGACACGGAGAGTGAAGACAGCAGAGGAAGAAATTTGGGCAAGGCAAAAGAAAGAGACAATTTTTGACTTCCAAATAAAGCCTGCTTATAACTATGTATGTGGTCTGAACAGCTCTCCCAGTTGCTCCTAAATTGTCTAAAAGTATAAAAAGGAAAAACATAAAAATAAAGGCTGATAACGGTGAGTTTGGAACATTAATTTAACCTGAGGAAAGCCAGGGACATGAGAAGGGTAAAGAAACAAGAAAAATGCACTGAGAGTTACCATCCAACATGATGATTTGTTCTGAATTCTGATTCTTTTTAGACTCTCTCACACTGCTGAAAGAAAATTTCTTTCAATAAAAAACAAAAGCAATCAAAAATCAGATGATTTCTCATGAGCCTCCTAGATATCAGATATTTTACACACATTAACTATATGTTTCGTTATCACCTGGCAAGGAAGAAATTATTGACATTTCTTGTAGTGACATTGCATTAAAACATCATATAAATTTTAGGTACGCATCATTAAAAATCAACTGGCATATAGCCGTACTTTGTCCCCCATTAAGTTCCAATACCACCCTCAGAATTGACCCATACAGCTAACTCCTAATACCTGATTTATCCCTTCTCCCCTTCCCATCTGATAACTGTTAATTAATGTTTTATTCTAAATCTAATGTTATAGTCTAAAATTTTATTTTTATTTGCTTCTTCTATATGCTGACACAAGTGAAATACAATGTTTAGCTTTCTCCATTTCACTAAGCATAATATGCTCTAGGTCCATCCATGTTGTGGTAAATAGCAGCATTTTATCTTTTTATACATATATAACTGAGTAGTATTCCATTATGTATATAGGCCACATCTTCTAGATCTAATCATCTGTCAACAACAGATAGTTTGTTGACTATTGCTTTTGCTTTTTCTTATACTTTTGTTTTATTTTGTTTGTTCAATTCCTTACAACATCGGTTATCTTTGTATGGTATTTGGCACCCCTGGGAATGCCTCCCTCTGTCCTGAATCCTGAACCCCCGTCATTCAGACTCCTCTCTCCTTGCTGTTTGGTGGTCTATGTTCTTCCTTTTTTGTGGTGGTGTCCTTTTTCTGGGTGAGGGTCTGTGCTCCTGGAACACGGCAAACCATGCTTCTTGTTTTCAGTCTTAATTTTGTGACAGGCAGTCGATCTGTACTCATTTGGAGTCTATCCGTTCCTCCTCATTGCTGGCTGTCTCTGCTATCCTATCTGTGCAATTGCTGCTTCTTTGCCTTATAGTTCTGGCCTCTGGGTTAGGATGCCTTGCTCCCGGCAAGTGTAGTAGAAAAGTTCCTCAATGGGAACAGGCATCTGCAGATGGCTGATGAGGCTCATCTCTTCTCCCTCAGTTTGCAGCTTTGCTGTGGTGCTGCCGTGGAACAGGGAGAGGCACCTTGTTCTCTTAGAAGGTATCTCTGAACTAAGATTATGGTTTCCAGCCCCCAGTGAGGCTGCATGTGTGATTCTATGATAAGTTATCGCCCTACTTGGTCTCCCAGTCCTGTATGCAGTGACTCTGTGTTCCTTTGTGTGTCCTGCCCATGAGATGTGTGCACCAAGAATCTTTATCCTTTCTCTCACCCATTATGTGTCAGTAGCTGAATTATTTGTGCTCTTCTTATACCTGATGAGGACTGACTGGAATGAGATGGACTGTCATGTTCCCCCTCCCTTAACTCACCCCCTCCCACCCATGTGCTGTGTCAAACCTGCACGGTAGCAAGGCCTGGAAGACTGTGCCGCCCTTCCTCCTAGTCTGAAGGAAGCCCAGGCCTGGCAGGCCACCTAGACACTCAACAGCCCACTGGTGGGCAGGGTCTATGTTTCTGACTTTTGTAAACAACATTGTTATAACAAGAGGGTCTATCTACCTCTTTGAGTTAGTGCCCTTGTATTTTCTATGTAAATTCCCAGAAATGGAGCAGCTATACACATTTATAGAGGAGAAACTACGTTTCAGAGATGTTCAACCCTTGCTAAAGGTGATTTAATAGCAAACTAAAGTTCAAACCCAGAGCTTGAGCAGTTTCCACCTCACACAATCAAATCTTTTCCTCTCTTCCTTGCACTCTCTCTCTCTCTCTCTCTCTATCTATCTCTCATCTTCTCAATAATTTTCTCTCAGGAGACTGCTATTGTTTATATTTTCAAATTTAAGGCAAACAAGCTGTCTCATGTCTACATATCCCTACTCTAAAACATACAAACATCAAGATAGGTAAAATGCACTTAACTCTCTTCCTTTGCAGATTATATAATTAGTCAAAGCCAAGTAAGGAAAAGACATGTAGAAGCACGGAGGAGTTTAATGCTACACTCCCTTGTAAATATTCATCCTTTGCACAAAGACTTATTGGTCTCACCTTTCTTGGCAGATGGAAAAGTGCTGGGTTCCAACATCACTTTAAGGTTTACAGTCCCTGGAAGGGCTCAGATGAAAATGAGGCAACATCCATATGGTTCCAGTTGTATTTTTTTAAACAAAGAAACCCACTACACACCTCTAATTAAAGCTTAGACATTAGCATTGGAAATGGTAATTAAAGGATTTGTGCACATCTAGAGTCTAACAACATACTCATTCATGTTACTATCTAAAAATTTGGCTTGTTCCCATGGGAACTTACAATTTAAATGCTACTCTATGGTCCATTCCAAAGGTATTTTTTGAAGGTAGAGACATCTTTGGGGGGAAAAAAATCTAGAAATCTAATTGGATTGAAATGATGGATATCTTTTTAAATTGTCTTTTTGAGAACTATATTAGCAAACTTTGCTGAGAGTCATTTTGGTGGCCATGTCTTAGCCACCATAGGGTTGACATTATGTTACTATCAGGATAGGATAGAAGCAAAAGGCTAGGAGAGGAAATCAGAAATATAAGAGCTTCCAATTCCAATTTCCCTTCTCAATGGCTATCCCTTCAGTCTTGGTTTCCTCCTATGAGCTCAATATATATTTGAGAGTGCTGTTGAGACTAGGATACAATAAAGTGTATAAGCCACTACTTTCTACCCCAAAAATAAATTACCTGGCTCATTACCTTGCAGAATAAAAACTGTTTCACTGTACATTTTATTATCTAGAAACATTCTCTTCTACTAAGAGTCAATCAGCCAGTGTTTCAGCAAAAGTTTTTATACTTCTAGATAACAAGGCACAAGTCTAAATTTCTAAGCACTGAGATGAGTTTGTTATTGCCTTATTCTTGAATACTAATGGAGCAGTTATTTACATATTACTTACACATATAGAAATTTTTATCTTACACATAATATAGGTAACATTAATGACAATAGTTATTGAGCACTATCATTGTGCCAAACACTGCTTTATAGTATTCAGTTTAATGCCTACAATGTTAATGTTGTAGAAGATAGAAGTTCTGTGAAAACCCAGAGAAAGAAGTTATTTATATCACCAGAGGAAATCATGAGTCTCTTCCAAAATATTTCTAATATTTAAAACAGGTCTTGAAAGATGAGCAGAATTTCCACAGTTGACATGTTTAGAGACCCAAGAAGAAAAGTCTAGGCTGGGCACAGTGGCTCGTGCCTGTAAGCCTCAGCACCGTTCAAGTCCCGCCTGGGGCCTATAGCAAGACCTAGTTCCAAAAAAAATAGCTGGGCGTGGTGGCACACACCTGTAATCCCAGCTACCTGGGAAGCTGAGGCTGGGGATTGCTTGAGTCTGGGGTACCCCAGGCAACGAGAGCTTGTGGTTTCAACGGGCAAAAACAGCTAGACCTAGTCTCAAAAAAAAAAAAAAAAAAAGTCTATTCCAGGCAGAGGGAACAGAACAAGTGTAAGGATCATGAAAGCACCCTGCATATTCAGAAAAATCATAAAAACTGCAGAGTGGCCACTGGACAAGGACATGAAGTGGAAAAAATAAGCAGGAAGGTGCAAAGAAACCATGCTGAGAAGTTTAGATTGTTCTCCACAGGAGAACCTGTGAATTGCTTAATCAGATCTAACTTTTAAGTTATAAAAGAGGCTAATTGGATATAGGAAGTCCTGTTCTGGGCCTAGAGATGAAGGCAAAACAGTGCATATGTTCACTGCTCTCTTGGCCAACAAGTAAGGGTAAACAAAAGTCATTTTTCTCCTTGATTCACCTATCAGTCTATTATTGAAACCATCCTCTTTGGTGTCTTTCTGTCTTCGCCTTTTGTTTATTCCTGACCCGTCTGCTGTGGCCTGACTCTTTCCTCTTGACCTTGGACATGAGCTTTCTGTTAAACAGTTCTAATCAGTTTTCTCTCCACTGGAAGTGTATATATTTCTTGCCATTCCAGGGTAACTGCGAAGAGAAGGGAAAATAATCATTCCAAATCCAACTCAGAATTAAATATGAAAAAGACAAATCTTTCTTTTGTTTGATTGCATATGAAAGCAGAACTCTGCTATCAAACTCACAGGGTCTTTCTGATTAATTTTTCCAAAGAATATATTCTATCATCCTTGGTAGCTATTCATGCCAAGGCTCCATAAAGTATGATAAAAGATCCAGTCCAAGAAAGAGGTAGAGGGGGAGATTCTGTCTTGATACACTAGTATAAAGATACAACATAGTAAAAATAAAGTAATTTGTATGATTTCAAGATGGTATCTTTCATGTTTAGAAACTATGTCCCTGTCTAACAAATACTACTCAATGGCCCTAACTGTGAAATAAGCTTAACCGCTGGGACCTATCATGAACAGTGCTGACACACTTCAATTGAAAACATGGTCTCCAATATGGTCTTCATTTCTGAGAAGGGATGCAAGTTATTATGAACACAATCTGGTGACTGGAAAAAAGTAGCATAGAAGACTTTGAGTAAATTATGTCCCTTGAAATGCAGCATTATTTTTAATTTGCACTCAGTGGATACCTTGTAGACCTTTTTTGTTTGTTTTGCAAAAGATGATTGCTGAAAAGCACCATATTTAATAAAGCAAAACCAGAGAAAGTAGAAATAAATCTCAACTGAAAATTTGCATTAAGCATAACACAGAGTTTCATGTCCAGATTTGAGGATCTTTCTTTAAGTGTAAGATGAAGACAGGAGCTGGGAGTTACGGAGAGACAGGACTTCACATCTTGCAAATGTTCCAACCTTCTGTACCACAAGTAGACAAGTAGAGGACTGATGAGAAGAAACAACAGAAGGTTTGTGATATATGTACTCAGGGAATACTTCTCAGCTATTAAAAAAAAAAGATGACATACTGCCTTTTGTGACAACATTGATGGAACTGGATTACACTAAGCAAAATAAGTCAGAAATTGAAAGACAAGTAGTGGATGGTTTCCCTCATTTGTGAAATATAAATAACCAAAGCAAACAAACTAGAAAAAAACACAACAAAAATAACTCTTAGCCGGGCACGGTGGCTCGTGCCTGTAAGCTTCAGTCTATGAAGCGGCCGGGGCTAGGGATCACGGTTAGAGTCCCGCCTGGGGCCCATAGTGAGATCTAGTTCCAAAAAAATAGCTGGGCGTGGTGGCGCGCGCCTGTCATCCCAGCTACCTGGGAAGCTGAGGCTGGGAATTGCTTGAGTCTGTGGTACCCCGGGCAACGAGAGCCTGCGGTTCCACAGGCAAAGACCTAGTCTAAAAAAAAAAAAAAAAAAAAAAAAAAAAAAAAAAAAAAACTCCTAGACACTGTGAAAAGTACGGTAGCCACTAGAATGGAAGGGAAAGGCAGTTGAGGGAAAAACTATTCAGTGTCTGGTTGATAGTATGACTGGCACTCAAGCTGTATTCTGAAAATCTGTATAGTAATCTAAACCAGTGGTAAATCAATGCATTTTTATTTTAAAAAATGAAAGAAAGAAAAGAATAAAGAACGGACAGAAGGAAAGTTCTTTGAAGAGATCAGATTCTGCACCTTCTGTTCCCACTACTGAAAATGCCTTCCCACCTGGAAAACTGCTGTTCATTCCTCAAAACCCTAATCAGAAGTCACCTTCTATAGGTAGCCATCCTTATTCTTCACTCCAGCTCTAACTTTTGACTCCCTTTTCCTTAACACCTCCATACTATACACATAATTCTATTATCACACTGAGCATATTAAATCATTCTTATGTTAGCTTCTCTACTAGAAATATTAATTCCTTGAAGCACACCAATGTCTTATTGATCTTTGAGGAAGTAAGATGCCTGAAACACAATGACCACTTTTTTTTCCACTGTTCAGAATTGGACAAACTGTGCAAAATTGCAAAATTGCTTCTTATAAAATATTCTGCACATCTATGAAGTCACATCCATCTTCAACATCCTTTGCCTTCCTTTGACAATATCTTTCACACCCTTAATTTCAACTGTTTTTCTCTTTTACCAAATCTACCCTCTGGCTTTTAGCTTTCATCCAAGTTCTAGACTCCCATTTCACACTGCCTGCTGAACATTTCCAAACAAAAAGCCCGTTGAGAACTCAAAATTTCAATATACCCAAAAAGAACTTATAAGTCCTTTGCCAGAAAGTACCCATTCTGGTGTGCTTTATGGTTTGGTAAATTGTCCCTCTATGACAAGTTAAAGATTTTCAATCAGCTCTTCTACTTATTCTCTATTATCTACCTTCCTCATTCAGTTGCCAAATTCTTTCAATCTGATTGTACTCCACCCCTTTCTTAGGTCTTCTTTTTTTCCCTTCTACTGAATTACTACAAGATCTCAATATATTTCTCCTGACCAATGCAATAAACTGCTGAAAGTCTCCCTGCTTGGAGCCCTTTTAATCCAGCTCCCATTATGCAGCAAATTACTTTCCTAAAACAAAGATATATTCATGTCAGTTCCCTGCTCAAAGACATCACGGATGGCTCTGCTGATACAATTCCTTCTGGCATGCCACATCTTTCATGATCTCTCCTCCTGCTGTCCATCCATCATTTTCTCATCCTACTCCATAAGATGCACACTCCACATACAGCTAAACCATACCATCTCCTCCTTAAACACTCTATCAGCAGCCCCTACCCACAGATGTTTGCTCAGGTTGTACCTAGAAATTCCTCCCCTCTCTCTCATCACTCCTCTCTCTCCATTTCTCTATCAATGTCCTATTTATATTTCTAGATCAGCATTTTCTACCCAGTTCTCCATGGATCCATCCTTAAAAGGTCAGAGAAAAAAATCAACAAGACTGGTAAACTTGCAGTGGACAAAAATTACATCTCAATTTCTCTAAATTCTAACAGAAATAATACTTTTCTTTCTAATATGAACATCGACAACAAATTATCAATATTAGGAGTACAGGTGACTTTGACACAAATAGAAATCAGATAGACCTAAATAACATGACAGTCACTATATTTATCTTGGATTATCACTTAAGTTCATTACTATTTCAAAATATGATCGTCATTAGACATGAAACTGGAATTTTTTACTTAATGCCTTAATTTAAAAGTGTATTTATAATTCTACAGTCTTTCATATTTGAACAACTATGTTTCAGTACAATTTCCATAATAAACCTTGTGTTTTATTTTATATATTTAAAAATATCATTCTGAAAGTAGGAGATAAAGCACAAAAGAGGTTAAGAATGTTTCTTTATTTTTAGGCAGAGTATTGATGATTGCTTAAATTTCACTGCTTGTGATTGATTTAAGTTCTCTGTATCTTTCTTGTTCAATTTTGTATCTTTCTAAGAATCTTTCCATCTCATCCAGATTGTTGTATTTATTTCCATATAGTTGTTCATGGTAATCTCTTATTATCCTTTGGATCTCTATTGTATCTGTTGTAATTTCTTCTCTTTCATTTGTGATTCTGTTTATTTGAATTTTCTGCTTTCCTTTGTGAGCCTTGCAAGGGAATTATCGGTTTTATTTATTTTTTAAAAGAAAACAGATTTTTGTTTTGTTGATCTTCTAGACAGTCTTTTTGGTTTCTAGGTTATTTTTTCCTTTTACTTTTGTTATTTTTTGTCTTCTGCTGGATTTTAGGGGGTTTTTTGTTGCTCTTTTTCTAATTTTTGAGTTGGTAGATTAGGTTGTCTTTTTGGATAGTTTTTTTGGTTTTTGATATGGGCCTCTATTGTTATGAAACTTCCTCTTAGATATGCTTTTGCTGCATCCCAGACATTTTGGAATGTTGTGTCTTCTTTGTTGTTTGTTTCAAAGTAAGCTTTAATTTCTTCTTTAATTTCCTCAATTACCCATTCTTCATTTAGTAGCATGTCGTTCAGTCTCCAAGTGTTTGATATTCTTCTTGCTTTCTTTTCATTGTTGATTTCTAGTTTGATACCTTTAAGGTCTAAAAATGGTTGGCATTATTTTAATCTTTGTGTATTTATTCATGTTTGCATTTGGACCTGATGGTTTTACAAATGAATTCTACCAGGTATTCAGAGATAAAATAATGCCTGCATTACAAAAGTTTTTCCAAAAAAATTGAGAAAGAAGGAAAACTGCCAAACACAGTCTATGAAGCAAAGATCACACTCATACTAAAACCAAATAAGGACAGCTCCAAGAAAGAAAATTATAGACCAATTTCCCTAATGAACACAGATGCAAAAATTTTAAACTGGCAAATCGAATCCAATGATGCACAAAAAGCATTATTCACCATGACCAAATGGGATTTATACCAGGGACACAAGGATGGTTCAACATCCGGAAATCAATTAACATAATACACCGCATCAACAAAGAGGAAAAAAAACACATGATCATATTAATAGATGCAGATAAAGCATTTGACAAAGT
The DNA here is from genome assembly GCA_004024945.1 of Uropsilus gracilis. NCBI lineage: Eukaryota > Metazoa > Chordata > Mammalia > Eulipotyphla > Talpidae > Uropsilus > Uropsilus gracilis. The sequence goes on along the minus strand of PVHY01011049.1, from coordinate 13,024 downwards.
CCAGCATCCATTCATGAGGAAAGCCCTTGAAAAATTGGGGATTAAAGGAACTCACCTCAACATAATGAAAGCCATCTATGACAAACCTACAACAAACATCATCCTAAATGGGGAGAAACTAAAATCATTCCAATTAAGATCTGGAACCAGGCAAGGATGCCCACTCTCCCCCATATTCCTTAACATTGCACTGGAAGTTCTACCTAGGGCAATAAGGCAAGAAAAAAACATAAAAGTGACACAAATAGGTAAAGAGGAACTGAAGCTACAATTATATGCTGATGACATGATTCTCTATGTAGATAACCCAAAAAAATCCACATAAAAATTGCTTGAAATAATAAACCAGTTCAGTAAGGTAGCTGGATACAAGAATCAACAAACAGAAGTTGGTAGCTTTCCTATACACAAAAAGTCAAATAGAAGAAGTAGTCAGAAAAACCATCCCATTTACCATTAGACAAAAAAAAAAATTAAATACCTGGGAATAACCCTAAGAAAACATGTGAAAGAACTATACAAAGAAAACTTTAAAATGTTGCTAAAAGAGATAGAAGAAGACATAAGGAAATGGAGAAACATTCCTGTTCATGGATTGGAAGAACTAACATCATCAAAATGGCCATCCTACCAAAAGCAATCTACAGATTCAGTGCAATCCTGATAAAAATCTCAATGACATTTTTTAAAGAGATAGAACAAAATTACTGAAAATCATATGGAACAACAAAAGACCTTGAATATCAAAAAGCCTCCTGACCAGAAAAAAAGAGAACAGAGGTATTACAATTCCAAACTTCAAACCATACTACAAAGCCATAATAATTAAAACAGCTTGGTACTGGTACAAAAACAGACAATCATACCAACGGAACAGAATCGAGTGCCTGGAAATAAAACCACACATATATAGTCAACTAATCTTTGACAAAGGAGTTAAAACACATTGGAACAAAGGTAGCCTCTTCAAAGATAAATGGTTTTGGGAAAATTGGACTAAGACATGCAAAAAATGGACAAAGACAACTCCCTCACACCTTGCACAAAAATTAATTCAAGTGGATAAAAGACTTAGATGTCAGACCTGAAACCATAACATACATAGAGGAAAACTTGGGCAAAACCCTCCATGAATTACAATTCAGAAATCCCTCTCTGGACACATCTACAGATGGCAAGAAAATGAAGGAAAACATAAACAGATGGGACTACATCAAACTAAAAAGCTCTGCACAGCAAAAGAACAACAGAAAAAACAAAAAGCACAACCAAATGGGAAAGATTTTTTGCCCTCCACAAGAGTGATAAGCATTTAATAATGAAGATTCACAAGGAACTCACACAACTAAACAAAAGCAAAACAAGAAGCCCAATCAAAAAATGGAAAGAAGAACTAAAAAGACACTTCTCCAAAGGGGAAATACAAATAGCCAACAGGCACATGAAAAACTGGTCAACGTCACTAGCAATAAGGGAAACGCAAATCAAAACCACAATGAGATACCTTACACCAGTAAGAATGGCCCACATCCAAAGAATGGGCAACAACAAGTGCTGGCATGGATGTGGAGAGAAAGGAACACTATTACACTGCTGATAGGAATGTAAACTGGTCCAACCACTATGGAAAGCTATGTGGAGGACCCTCAAATTAATGAAAATGGAACTACCATTTGACCCAGCAATTGCTCTCTTGGGAATCTACTCAAAAGAGACCACAATGTGGGTACAAAGGGACAACTGTGCTTGGATGTTTACTGCAGCACTATTTATAATTGCAAAGACTTGGAAGCAACCTAAATGCCCCAAAACAGATGACTGGATGAAAAAACTGTGGTATATATACACAATGGAATATTACTTGTAATTCAAAATGACAAATTTGATGATTGTATGATAACATGGATGTACTTAAAGAAATCATATTATCAGAAACACGTCAAAAAGAAAAAGACAGAAACCAAACAGTTTTACTAATATATGGGATATAGGAAAAAAATTAACAAAAGCCACGAGGAAAAGTCAAAACAGGCTAACTACCAAACTGAAGCATACAACTTGAGACAACTTGAGGGCAGGGGAGAAGGAGGGAATGGTGGGGGGGGGGGTGAATCCCTGGGATTTCAAAAATGTGAAATTTATATATAAATAGTTTGTTTAATGCTTCTTTAGGCCAGGTGTGGTGGCGCGTAATTTAATTCCAGCCTAAGAAGAGAGGCTGACACTAGGAATTGCTTGAATACATGGGTTCAAGACCTGGACAACATAGTGAGACTCAAAAAAATAGCTGAGTGTGATAGTGTGCGCCTGTAATCTCAGATACCTGGGAGGCTGAGACTGGTTGCCTGTGTCTGTGGGATCCTAGATCCCATATGGGATCTGGACTACTCAGATCTGATCCTGGATCCAGGCAACATAGTGAGACCTAGCCTCAAAAAAATAAGGGGGGGGGACTTCTCTGGGTTTGTCTCACAGGATATCTCCTTCAAGAAGTTTTCTCAGGTCATCTCACCATACCCCACATAGTTTAAATTAATATTTCCCTCCATGTTGATGGAGGAAACCATCAACTTGTTGAAACTTTCTCTGAGGCATTTATCTCCCTGCCTTCCTTTATAATTATTTGTTCGTAATTTAGCGGGTTTTAAAGTCCTGAGGATAGAAACATTTATTTCCTTTTTTTGAATCTCTTGTGGTACTTGAGCATGTGGTAAGTAATACACCTCAGTTGTGCTGAACATATTCCTTTCTCAGGGAACATTTTAAGTTGAAAGAATTCAAATTGAGAAAGTAGAAATGCTGCTGATATATTTATGTGGCTGAAGCCAGTTTACCAGCTTGTAACCCAAACTGAACAGTTTCTGTTCTCCTGCCTGATTTCTATGTCTCAGAACAAGTGGGAGGAAAAGCATGACCAAGGACAGAAAAGGTGACTCTAGAAATTTTCCTTTGGTAATCCAGACACATGGCAATGACTGATTATATAGACATATAAACATAAGGTTTTCTTTATAGCACTATCACACAAGTAACAGTTTAAATGAGTTGAATTTGAACACTCACAAGATAACAAGAAAACATCTGGATGAGTGACCATTCAATGTCCATCTATGCTTCAGGGTCAAAAAAGTATTTTTGGAAGAATGATTTTTATTGTTCCTCACTTTTGCATGGCATAAGGTCTTTTTGTGCTAACATAAAACAGCTTCTCCCCAGTGAAGGTGTTTTATGTTCAGTGATACCCAAATCCATAACCGTAATAGTGTGGTTTAAAGAAATAATGTACCATAACACAAGTGTGGGATATTCATCTCTAAAAAATTAACAGATTAATAAAATTCAACACTAAATAAATACACTTTTGACAGTGAGACTTATATGATGTTTGAGAGAAATAGAAGCTGTGAATGCTAAAGAAGGTAAAAAGAAAAGTCTGCAAAAGATTTCAACTCAATTCAAATAAATATTACAAATGGTGTTAAATCTAATAATCAAAAGTTTTGGCATCCCTTATATTATTCCTAGCAAAGAGTCTAAAACATAACAATGGGCCCTAAAACCATCTGCCAGGAATATTTATTTACATGAGATTTTTTTTATAATTTACATTTTATAGTTATTTGCAAGCTCCCTGTTTTTCTTTCTCTCTCTCATTTTTAACCATTTTTGTGTTCCTGACACACTCATGCTTCCTATGATGACTAGCAAGGAATTACTAGTATTAACAATAATAATAATAAGTACCCAAAGGTCCACATACTATTTTATAGCTTTCAATGTTTTCATTACTAATATTTCAGCTTAGTTTCTCCTAAGAACACTGTGAGGAAGACAGGTATTACAACAAATACACATATAAAAGTCCAAAGCACATAAGGGCCAACCTGTTTATTCACATTCCCATAGCTGGTAATCACACAGACAAAATATGTATGCACGCAGGTCTATAAAGTTCAAATTCAGTTCTTTTTCCATGTTTCATTTTACCCAGGAAAGAGTCAAAAATTAATTCCATTTGATTTCTGAATCATCAGTCTTTGTCAATTATTATGGCAAAGACATGATATACCATAGGTATGCATAAGCACTTAGTCATTCATTCATTCATTCATTCATTCATGCAACAAATAGGTCCTTAATGCCTCATATTTTCCAACCATAGAAAATCAACTGACAGATCCTTATACCTGTTAGTACTTAGGGCATTTACATTACAAGGAAACAATTTAGACCGGCTTATTTTCAAGGATAATTTCATTTCAGGATAAGTTCATTTCAGGATAATTTTCAGAAGAGAGTCAGCTAGACAACTGTTTGGTTTCTTCTTCATACATGTACCCATCCTGATTATAAGAAAAGAAACTAAAAAAGGTCACTACAGAGAAAATTAAAATCTGTAGTGAATGCTGTGGTGCCCTGCCCAGATGCCACAGCTCCCTTCAGGACTAAAGCACTTGTTCCTGCAATTATATTGGTGACAGAAAAGTTTGAAGCTGAGTGCCTCCTCAGGTGTTTATCTCAGGTAAAAAAAAGTTTCCTCCTCCACGTTACACACTCATCCTGGGGGTAAATAGCAGGCCCAGAGCCACTTGTTATGAAGCCAGCTGTGCCAGACCAGTCCCCACCTGAATACCCAATCCTGCTTTCTCTATCACAATCCCCTGACAGAATAAAGAACTCTTAAATGGGGTTGTGATGTTGTATCACCCCTGGCCAACATCATCAAGAGTCTCTTTGCTATGATAGCTGGAACAAGGATAGCTCCTAATATGAGTGTGGCATTGATAATGCTTCTACCACTACCTAATTGAAATAGTGAACAAGTGGAAGTGAGTACACTGACAGGTGTAACATCTTGCACAGTGCAAAAACATGGAGGAATGGTCAATACAAAAATAATAAAGCAGGAAACTTTCTAGAGAGTACAACTCAGTGGTAGAGTATTTTGACTGCGGAATATCTGTCACAGTAAATGAAGAGAAAAGTTCCTGCAGCTAAAAGATTGAAAAGTTTGAGAGTGAGGAACAGGACTTTATTTCATAAATAGCAAAGAACAAGAAAAAGCTGACTTCTCTGTAGCAGCATGTCTGTGTTGTCAAGGCCAGGACTATGATTGAGAAGAAAATGGACCCAGAAATAAAGAATGGGAGGAAGAGAGAGGGAGCAGGGTGGTGGTATATGGGGTGCATCTTTGATGTAAGTACCATACTTAAGGAGAAAAATAACTATACAAATACAACGATGCTATATAGTAAAATTAGAAAATAAAAAATTATTTTTAAAGAAAGATACATGGAATGGAAGAACTTCAAAAATGAATTTTTTAAAGAAGGGAAAAGACCAAAAAATGAAAAAAATCATGAATTGTCTAAATTCCCCAAAGTTTATGGAAGTGATCCTCCTTTCCTTATTAAAATCTAGCATCTTGTCTCCCTGTGCCTAAAGATGTTACAGAGGTCCTGCCTTGAAAGACAACTTTAATTTCCTTCAGAATATTCCCCTCTGTCTCCTTGGTTCCACAGTCATCATAGTATATTAAGTCACCAGAAAAGGTAGTTGATGCTTGGCCTGTTAAGTAAAGAAATTATTTCTGGAAGGAGTCTCAGGACCAAGCAAATGTACCTGCAAGCAAGAGTACATATGGGATGGATTCTGAATTGACTACATCAAGAAAGGTAGAAAATGAAGTTGGGTAAAGGACAGCTTGGTGCACTGGGGGGGTTCTCTCTCAGGATTTTATATCCTCACAAGAAACCTGGAAAATCAAGTTAACACACTATAGAGGTGACCTTTTGAAGTTTAGAGAAAATAATAACCTATAATAAGTCTAGTAGAAATATTACAATTGCTGTGGTAGTCAGTAAAAGAGGAACCAAAGGACTAGAAAAATGGGAACACATCTTTGCTAGAGTACAACTAGTAAGAAAGGCCAGAAAGACCACCATCTGACAATCACCTGTGAAAATCTGGAAAATCTCAGGACAGTGCTTGCTGAAGTAATAAGAAATACATTGCCTGGAGGGACATCAGCACCATTTCATCTCTCAGTAGTAGCAGTCATTTGTGGGCCAGGGCTGACAGTAAGAGATTGCATTATAATACCCCTTGATAACAGATGGGAAGATAATAATAGAGACCAAAATAATAGAGACCAGGCAGTGAAAAATAACCATTAAAAGTAAAAGACAGCATCAAGATTAGAATGGAAACTTGGAGGATATGACACACAGAGAACTACAGAGATGATTATGAGAGCTTAATTTAACATCCCTAAGGGTAAGATATATGGGCAACTAAGAAAGGTACTTCTCAATCTGTGCAATCAAAAAAAAAAAATTCAGAGGTATATGATCAGGAGTATGACTACATATAAAAAATTCCAATCCTTTGCCCAATGTCTGGACATAACCCATATTTCAGACCCAAAGCTGAAGGAGATAATTCACTAGAGGAAGGACCCTGTAACATTACAGCAAGCATGTATGGTAATTATTCTCCCTGTCCTCCCCATAAGGGACCAGTAGTCACTTACCATACTGCGAACAGGGTAATATCAAATATTTTTTTTAAATGTTAGATCCAGGGTCCATGTTGACTGGATCTGAGCATAGCATCATCCACAATATGTCTTACAGTGGAGTACATGGAGAACAGATAATAGAAAAAGTCCAGTTCTCAGAAGGTCCAGTGGATCCAAGAACCTGACAGTGGGTCATCTAATTGAAAGATACATTCTTGTTAGTTTTTGCACTTCAAGGTGGGTTTTTTGGCCTGTCACGATAGTCAATCAAAAAGCAGTATTACATCCTGAGGAGACTAGGTCACCCTTAAAGACCTAAAACCCTTGTGAGCAGTGGGTTCCACCATATCATCTTTTAATTTTCTAGTTCCTGCAAAATGGGGAAGATCCTGAAGGTAGCAGGAGACTACCACAAGCTCAACAAAACAGAAAAGTAACTGCAAATAATTTACTAGGTGTGTAGCAGCCACAGGGCATGCGCTACATGCCATTTAGCATTAATCGGCTTATGATAACATCCATCCCTACCAGAAATACTTCTCACATACATCCACAGCTTTGTCCAAGGCTTGCCTGACTTTCTCACCCTATGTCATAGTGTGATCTAATGGAACCTGGATCATCCAATTATGCTGCAGAACATCACATTTATCTGCCGTATTCAGTACATTGGCCTGAATATCAAGAAACAGTAAGTATACTAGGTGCTTTTTTAGTAAACCTAGCTACTCTGGTGGCTAGAGAGAAACTCTACAAAGAGATTTGAAATATAAGCACATTGTTGGAGCACCAGGTGGTCTGGAAGTATGCCAGGACATACAAACATAAAGTAATTATATCTCCTACCTCTCATTTAAAGAAGAAAGCAATACATTTGGCAGACTTTTTCAACTTGTAGAAGAAGCATGCTTCACACTTGCACTGTTGTCCTGATCCATATCTAGGAAACAAGGTGACCAACTCTGAATGCATCCCAAACTTGCCAGAGGTCCTGCAGCAGATCCGAGTCCCCACACAAGTAGTCTTGTCACGGGCCAGAGGATACAGCACAGCTTATGGATTTATGGTATCTGTGATAGGAAAAACCTCCAGTAGGGTTGTTAACAAACTCTAATATCAGAATCACATTGAAGAATCCTATGATTCTTAGTAAATCCACAACTACCATAAACCAAAAGTTAAATGCTCTTTAAAAACACATAGCTCTTGGTGTGCTTCTGAACCTTGGTGGTAATGAAATACCTGACCATAAGACAGCATTAACCATGCTATCAGGACCATCAACTGAGACCTGGGTTCTGTCCAATCTCAAGATCCACTGTAGCAATGGGAGCGGGGGCTTATCCCCTCAACTTTCCTCCTTAGAGTTTTCACCCTGGAAAAGAGGGCCACCAAAATCCTACAGGAGCTATTCCTAGAACTTTTACAAAGCAAATGGATTTCAGTAGCACAAAGAGTGGGTAGATCCTAGAAGATATTTTAGTATACCACCCAGATCACTCTTTTCCCATCAGGTCTGAAGCACTCATTTCCCCAGCACCTGAGAAACTTAAAGATGAACAATTCATAACTCATTGGCCCTCCAGATATAACCTTCAGCTAGGGGAACCACTTCTTCCAAGGTCATGCTCCCTCCACTCAGACCCATTTGGGTTCCAGAACTCCTGATGGATCAGCTTCAATCTCTGTGGTGATGACATCACAGCTTACAGTTTTCCCTTGCCAATTCCTGTGGGCACTGACCCAAGGAGACCCCTGTAAACTTTCTGCATACTGATCTTCTCACTTGTATTTAATGGGAGTAATCTCTTCTTGATAGACAACGTTTGACAAGAAAAGATTTTACAGATGGACTAAATAAAATAAAAACTAAGCTTTTGGATTATAAGAATAATTAGTGGTTCTTAAAAAGATGGAGGGGAGAGAAGTGGGCAAATCCGAAAAAAAGGAGATAATGGTCTGGAGGAGGATAATAATGGTCTGGAGAAGGATTTGGATTTTTAGCAAAGAATTTAATGCAGTATACACATATGTTGGTTTTCAATGCTGAATAACTGGAACAAATATGTTATAATGCAATGTGACTTTAATTAAAAATAAATAAAAGCAATAAAGGCATTCTATAGCTGAAGAATTGAGGATAGTTTTGGAAACAAAATTCATATAGTTGCTCCACAGCCCATAATTTAGGAATTCAGATGTTCCAATTATCTTTGAAAAACTAGAGTTAAAACTAAAAAATTATCTAGGGCATATATCTTCATAACTCTTCAATTAAATAGCCCTTCCATTATTTTGTAAACATATTTCCAATTCCATGAAATCAAAATTGTTATATTGTCAAATCCTTCCTCTTAAAACTCATTGTCTTCTGTTTTATTCAAACTTTAAATCTTTCTATTGAGAAATAACTACAATTTCCTAAAATTTCAGTTGCCAATATTATTGATTTAGTGTTTTTTAGGTCTGTTATAGTGAAACACTATTGAATTCAAACATCTTTCTAGATCTTTTTATATATAATTTTGTATAGTTTACTTGAATCACTTAGCAGAAACATATGGTGCAGTGTTCGGGGTTTGCAGAGCTACATTTGTCTCTGATTATAAATGGTGAACAAGTCAGTCAGTCCCCTCCTCATGAAACTTGGAGCCTAATAGTGAAAGCAGACATTGAACAAATAATGACAAAAAAAGGTCACTTGAGTAACAATTATAATCAGCAATTAGAAGGGAAAAGTTAAGGTGTTATGTACTCGTATAACCGAAGGCCCTACATGGTCGCACCTGGACTTTTTTCAGGCTACAGTGTTGAATCCCAGAACAGAACAATGATTGAGATTTAGGAAGATAGGAGAGTGAAAAGAAAGATATAAGCAGATGAAGCTCTATATTTTAAAATTCCAGCAAGAAAAAGAGTTTACTATGTTTATAGACTGGAAAGAAGGCTAAATAGAAAAGTTGCAGCAGAAGAGACTGGGGAACGAGCCATATCCTACAGGGACTTGTGTGTCAGTGTCTTGGTTTTGGACCTAGTAGGAGCAGTCAAAAACAATTTTAGGGTTTTCAAAAGGAAAAACAGTCCTTTTCCTCCTGTGTAAAATGGTGAGAATACCATGTGTTAACTTACCTTGCCAATAGTAAGAAAATCCAATAAGATAATTGGTGTGTGTGTACTCTATAAATTATATTCTACAACAAAAGATGCTTTTGTTTCCAACTGTGTAATAAAGCTGATTAAATTGCTCAGTTCACCACCTAAGCAAAGTATAATTGCATAGTTCATCCTCTAACCAAAAATAAATAAAACAAGCTCTTAAAAGATATGCTTAAAATATATTCTCAGACCCTAATTATAATTTCAGGTCCAACCATTGTAAAGCCACCTGCTCTTTGAGATTGGTCAAAAATATTGATAGAATCTATCTAACTATTCTTAAGAATATCCAGCATTTAATGCTTTATAAATAATGTTATATTATGTTATTCCATTATAACATTGAGACAGGAGCTGAGAAGCATATTTGTATAAAATTAGTCGATTCAAAGTTTCAGAAAAAAGACAAAACCTGTATGCTTACCATAGATCTGAAGCATAGAACAGGGGAGGGGATGGAGAGGATCAAAACAGGGGACAAAAGAATCCAAGGGACCATGGAGGTGGTTCAACCACGCTACGATGGAAAATGAACAATGTAAGAAAATAAATAAGTTTAATTATTAAAATTGAGACTAAAATAATAAAATAAAATTAGTTCATTTCCCTTATAAAATTTATCATTCACCTGTGCCTGGATGTTTACTACAGCACTATTTATAATTGGAAGGACATGAGAAAACAACCCAAAAATCCCAAAACAGATGACTGGATAAATAAGATGTGTTATATTTACTTATCAATTAAAAAATGACAAATTTGATGATTTTATTATAACATGGATGTACTCAGAAGAAATCATATTAGTAGAAACAAGTCAGAAAGAAAAAGACAGAAACCAAATGGTTTCACCAATATATGGGACACAGGAAAAATAAACAAAAAGCCATGAGGAAAAGTCAAAATAAGCTAACAACCAAACTGAAGTATACAACTCAGGGGAGGTGGGAGAAAAAGGTGGGAACAGTCAGAGAGGGAAGGCGGTGGGTGAACCCCAGGAATTACAAAGATGTGAAATTTATATATAAATAAATAATTTAATATAAAAAACTTACCATTTTTATAAAGAGTTCTTATGCTTTTTTTTTTCACAAATTGGAGATAAGAATTTCTAAAAATACTTTTACACTTGGAGAATAATGGCGACAATGAGGGAAAAAAATGAAAGTAGGTTATCTATGGCCTATGAATCAATAAAAGCATATGGGACAATTTTTAAACAAGAATAATAATTTCAGTTATTTATTGACTATATACACGTATACCAACATTGTATTAAAGATTTTTCTTATCTGGTTGACTCTACCTAGCAGATAAATATATTACCAACCCAAATTTATAAATAATAAAGCTAAGAAAGGGAAATTAAACAACACCAGAGTTTGCATAGCTGGTAAGGAATCAAGCCATGGTTAGAATTCAAGTTATGGCCACCCATAATTAGCTTATTGCTACTATTCATTTTTAAGAAACACTATCTCCAAACAATCCTAAATACACATTGTTTATTCTTATTTTCACATATCACCTTAAGACTATCTGTGGAAAATCTCAATTCTAAGTTCAGTTGACCTAATTATACAGAACAGGTATCAGTCAGTATAATAGGTAGACTGTGTTTCTCTAGTTTACTTATATGCAACTAGTACCGTGGCATCCAGCAAGAGCTCTTTTACACTAAAATATTTAAATGTTTCACCTAAATGGAAAGAAATCAGTAATGTTTATTCACCCTACTAATTCTTTTTCCTTTTGTGGTATTTTCCATATGGTAGAAATGTCACATGTTTCACTTTATTTAATTCTCAAGCACTATAAAGAATTGGTACCCCAGTTTTGCAGGTGATGAAACTCAAACCCTACCTAAGAGATCAAAGTAAAAAAGGGAGTCATCACTTTAACCCATGTTGCATTAGTCAGGCCTCTCCAGAGAAAGAGTAAATTACTGTATGCATATATTACACATACAAATAGAAAAAGACATAATTCCTCTTTATGTATTCCTATATGAAAGATATATATTCTAACAAATCATCTATGTATGTACATTTTTCATTGTCCACATATGTATTTTATAAACATGTATTGGAGATTTATTATGAGGAACTGGCTTATATAATTTATGGGGACTGAGCAGTCCCTGATGGACTGTCTGAAAAGTTGGAGACCTAAGAAAGTCAGTGGTTTATTCAGTCCAAGCCAGGTCTGAATCATGAGATCAAAAGATGTTAAATCCTAGTCTAATGGCAGGTGAAGATGAAATGTCTCATTTCAGTCAACAGGTTAAAGAGTTAAAATGGAGTGGGGACAGCAAGTTCTTTCTTCTTATGCATTTTGTTCTATTTAAGCCCATATGGGTGTGAAGATGATCATGCACATTAATGAATACACAAGTTCAAATGCTAATCTCATCTGAAATAGAGACACACCCAGAAACAAAGTTAAATTTGGGCACCCTGTGACCATGACTACGTTGATACATAAATTTAGCTATTGATACATAGCTATCTAATTCCGAATCTATGCCTTAACCAGTCTTTCCTGCTCATACCAAGGAGATGTGAGGAAATAGACAAAAACAGCAAGGTCACCTGTGCTTTGCTGTGTGCTAATTTCAGCTCCATGTATAGCACAGGCAAGAAAATAAGCTATAACAAAATTTCAAGCTACATGGAGCTGTATTTTTCTTGGTGCTTCCTTTTAGCCTTCACATTATGCCTCAAAATACTAAACACAGGGCACGGTGGCTCCTGCCTGTAAGTTTCAGCCTATGAAGCAGCCGGGGTTAGGGATCGCGGTTCAAGTCCCGCCTGGGGCCCGTAGTGAGGCCTAGTTTCAAAAAAAAATAGCTGGGCGTGGTGGCGCCCACCTGTAATCCCGGCTACCTGGGAAGCTGAGGCTGGGGATTGCTTGAGTCTGTGGTACCCTGGGCAACGAGAGCCTGCGGTTCCACAGGCAAAAATAATGAGACCTAGTCTCAAAAAAAAAAAAAAAAACTAAACACATCAGTTGAAGAAAGCATCATAAAACTGGGGAAAGAGTATCCTTCATGCAAAATCATTTAAGTCACTCTTTTCTTTGGAAATACTGGAAATGTTTCCGACTTTTTGAATTTTAGAATTTTACTGCCCAGACTACTTTTCCATGTTACGTATTTGCAACCACAGGCTTTAATTGCTAAATAAGTTGACAGTCTGTGGCTCTAGATGCTTGAATGCCAAAGAACGAAGTATTTGTTTTATACAGATTATGGACATGTTCTACCATATTTACTTTTCTGCATATGAAGATAGTCCACACCATCCCTTATGCACACTATGTTTCTTAAAGACAAGAGTCACACAGGAG
>PVHY01011048.1:25051-49650 GCA_004024945.1 Uropsilus gracilis | reverse complement strand
TTTTTTTTTTTTGAGACTAGGTCTCGCTATTTTTGCCCATGGAACCACAGGCTCTCGTTGCCCGGGGTATCACAGACTCAAGCAATCCCCAGCCTCAGCTTCCCACATAGCTGGGATGACAGGCACGCTCCACCACGCCCAGCTATTTTTTGGAACTAGGTCTAGCTACGGGCCCCAAGCAGCACTCGAACCATGATCCCTAGCCCCTGCTGCTTCATAGGCTGAAGCTTACAGGCACGAGCCACCGTGCCAGGCCTTACGAGTCTCTCTTTTTTTTTTTTTTTTGATACTAGGTCTCACTATGTTGCCTAGGATAGTCCCAAATTCACCGCCTCAAGTGATCCCTAGCCTCAGGCTCCCAGGGAGCTGGGATTACAGGCGCATACCACCACACGCCAGCTATTTCATTTGGGACTAGGTCTCTCTAGGTGCCCCCGGTGGGACTTGAACCACAATCCCTGGCCCTCACGGTGGCTTCCTAGGCTGCCACCTACAGGCATGCGCCACCATGCCCTGCCCCTCCAGCTATTTTTTAGAACCTAGGTCTCGATATGTTGCCTGAGGTAGTCTTGAACCCGCAGACTCAAGTGATCCCTAGGCTCAGCCTCCTAGGTAGCTTGGATTACAGGTTCATCCACCATACCCGGCTTCTCTTGCCTTTTCAGCAGTCATCTTCCTTCTTCCTTTTATTTGGTATTTAAGGACTTACAAACCACTGTCTACTGTTCTAGCTTTTTTTTTTTTTTTTTTTTTTGAGAGAAGGTCTCGCTATTTTTGCCTGTTGAATCGCAGGCTCACGTTGCTGTGGTACCCACATACTCAAGCAATTCCCAGCCTCAGCTTCCCAGGTAGCTAGGATTACAGATGCACACCACCACACCCAGCTATTTTTTGGGACTAGGTCTTGCTACATGTCCCTGGCGGGACTGGAACCATGATCTATAGCCCTGGCCAAGGCTTCCTAGGCTACCGCTTATAGGAATGCGCCACCATGCCCAGCCTTTTTCTAGATATTGAATACATAGCAGTGAGCAAAAAATTAAAATCCCTGTCTTCATGGAGGTTACAGTCTAGTGGAGCAAGAAGACAGTTTAGTGAAATAAATACGTAATATGTGTGGTGATAAGTTCTAGTTTTTTTAAGTAGTTAATTTTCTTTTAAACTAGCCTCACTATGTTGCCCAGGGTAGTCTCGAACCTACGGACTCAAGTGATTTCTAGCCTCAGCCTCCCAAGTAGCTGGGATTATAGGCACGCATCACTGTACCCTGCTCCGGTGATAAGTTCTAGGGTGAAAAGCAAAACAGGGAAGAGGGATAGTGAGTGCTGGGGTGAAGATGGATTGCAGTTTTTAAATAGGGTGCTCAGGGAAGGTTCTACTGAGAAGGTGGCATTTCTGCAAAGGAGATGAGGGAGTAAACCCTGTGCCTTTGTAAGTGAAAAATGTTCCAGACACAGAATGGCAAGTGCAAAGGCCCTGAGGTGTGCTTGGTGCAGTTGAGGAAGAGCAAGAAAGTGTGAAAGGAATGAGTGATGGAAGCAGGTAGGAGCAGCACCTATAGGGGCCGCCAAGTCTGTTGTGGTTTTGGTTTTGACGTAGGGTGAAATGGTTCATCTTTGGAGGGTTTGAACAATGGGGGAGCTGTCATCTGATTTATAGTTTTTTTAATGCTTTATTCTTTATTTTACTATTTTTAGGTATATATCTATATACATACATAATTTTTACATCATGGTTTACCCTGAGGTTCTCCCACCGCCCTCTCCCCTATTACCCATGAACCAACATTGTGAGCTCTTATGGATCTGATTTATAGTTTAAAAAGATCACTGACTTCTATTTGAGTGAACTGAGGGGTTGCAAAGAGGATACCAGTCAAGAAGCATCTATAACAATGATGATATCTTGGTAAAGGTCATGAGGGAGCTGGGCACGGTGGCTCGTGCCTGTAAGCTTCAGCCTATGAAGCGGCTGGGGCTAGGGATCGTGGTTAGAGTCCCGTCTGGGGCTCGTAGCGAGACCTAGTTCCAAAAGAAAATAGCTGGGCGTGGTGGCACGCACCTGTAATCCCAGCTACCTGGGAGGCTGAGGCTGGGGATCGCTTGAGTCCGTGGTACCCTGGGCAACATGAGCCTGCAGTTCCCTGGGCAACAAAGCGAGACCTTTTCTCAAAAAAAAAAAAAATGGCAATTTCAAATATTTCAACTTAATAAGTTGCCCTTTACTACTAATATGAAAAAAAGTATGGAAGAGTTGGGGGAATTATTTTTTGGACATGAGGGGTTATCCCTGTGCTTCTGGAGTTGAGGGGCAAGGCCCCAATCAGAAATATACATTAGGGAGCCTAAGTATAGACAGCAGTTAACAGGTTGGACCTGCATGAGATATGGTTCCTTCAGCATTCCCAAATGTGTGTGTGTGTCTGTGTGTGTGTGTGTGTATGCATGTGGGGGGAATCTGATACAAGTGATGACTACTTCAGAGGTTACAGTATCTCCTACTTGATCTAGGCAAGGGCAGTAAAGATATTATTATCCCACTTTACAGATGAATAAACTGAGGCACAAAGGTTAGGTTACTTGTCCAAATAATACCAGTAATAGGTTGCAGACCTGGGACTGGAAGTGGTCACCTGTCTCTAAGTACCATGTTCTCATTGAATCTTGCTGCTTTGGGGGATGAGGGGGTTGGTACTTACCCCAGGAGTTTGTGGCCAGAGGTAGGTAGCAAGCAAAGGAACCTGCAGGAATGATAGCAAGGACAGGAAGACGAAATCTTCCTGTCCTTGCTGCTGTGAGGGCTGCATTTTCCTGAGCTCCCACGGACTGCTTCTGTGGGGACAAATTGTAACATGGTTACATGAAAATGACTTGAAATGAGCTTTAAGCTTTTATTTCCATAGCAGCAAAGAAACTGATGGTCTGATTGCTCTCCAGAGGAGTCTGGACCTGTGATTTCAGATGCCAAGGGCGTCAGCTCAAAATAAACTTATAACTTGATAACATGGTCCAGTGGCATTGGGAGGCCATATTTGGGGGACTTTCACATTTGATGGGAACAAGGATGACTTCAGTTTGCTTTTATAGCTATCGGGTTAATGGGGACCTTCAGAGATAGAATACCTTCTGGGCTGGGCTCTGACCTGTCACAAATGATGGGTTTCATCTTACTCCCTCTAAGTGTTTTGCCCAAGGCATTATATTCTCTACAAACTTAACTTTCTTGCCTTTGAGAATTTGTTCCTGAGATCTGAGGCTCCCTTGGTCAAGCTTGGCCCTGCCAGGGGAGAGATAAACAGGCCCAAATACACTTCCCAGATTGCAACACGGGCAAGTCAGGCAGGGTCAGACATCTGTTCCCTCCAGCACCCCTGGCTGTACCTGATAAGGGAGAACATGGCTCATTCCAGTGTCCTGGCGTGTGTGTGCACACAGAAACAGACACTCCCAGGCGCCAGTCTTAGAGTAAATTATTGACCTTCTCACTAGCTGAAACCCTGGAAAAGGTGAGTTCAAACTTAACCTCTGCTGGAGGGGAGTTACAGGGTTTGTGAGCCCAAATCAGTCAACTAGAGCTGCCATTTAGCCTCATTTTGTTTTGCTTTGTTTTGAGACTAGGTCTCAAAAAAAAAATTGCCTGGGGAACCGCAGGCTAACATTGCCCAGGGTACCACGAACTCAGGTGATCCCCAGCCTCAGCTTCCCAGGTAGCTGGGATTTTAGGCGCACAACACCCCCAGCTATTTTGCCCTGGGCAGGTCTTGAACCCTAGGACTCAAGTGATTCCTAGTCTCAGCCGCACTCTAGGCTGCACTTAAAGGCAAGTGCCACCGTGCCAGCTAGCACCACTTTGAACATACCTGCTCAAGGGCAGGGCTACAAGAACTGTGAAGCTCCAGAAAGGGGAGGGGAGGGTGGGACAAGAGGGAGGAAGTCAGAACAGGGGAGGAGGATTTTTGAAGGAGTAGAAAGCAAAATGTCCAGAGACAAAAGGTGCTTCGTAAAATGTGAGCATACCTTTATAACCAAGAGTAAACTTGACTCAATGACATCTTAAAAACAAAGGAGCAAGTGAAAAGCAAAGAGAGCAAGTGCCCCTCTGCTTAACAGTGTCTAAGGAGGGGGGGACTGATAGTAATAACATCATAATACCACCCACTGATAACATATTACACTTGTAATCAACACTTCATGTTACCTTTATGAAAAGTAATTTACAGTTTGCCAGGGGCTTTCACATCTTTTCCATTCACTTATTAACCCACACAAGTGGGTAGAGCATTATGAGCCACATTTTACGGATGGAAAAACTGAGACTCAAGAGGATATATGCAATTAGCTGAGACATAATTAAGAGCTAAAGAGAGGCAGGTTTGTCCTAAGTAACCCAGAGCTAAACTATTTACTAGACACCATGACTCTTTCCTCCGAAGGGTGATAGCCTTTCAGGGATAGCTCAGGGGCCACTGCATTTCTAAATAGAGCAGCCCCACCTTCTTCCGTGTTGTCTGGAACAAGTTTCTCTAATTAAACACGCCTCTGACTATTTCTGCTCAGTACTTGCATCACAGTATGGCACCTGTGAAGATTAAAGCACCAGGGCACCTATCTAGATCCATCCCATCCATCTCAAGTGCCCCATCCTTGACCAGTTCCATCTGTTTTGGAAATAATGCCCTTGGACTCTCAAGCTCTCAGGTAGGGAGGAAGTGTCCTGATTTGCAAAGAATATTATGGATGCACAACCAGGCAGGTGTTTTGAAAGTGCTGCTGCCTATTGGAATCTTCAAGCAATGGTTCTCAAACTTTGGCCCACATCAGAATCACCTGGGAGCTCGTTAAAGATATGGACATCCAAGCCCCACCCCAGATTTTCTGAATCAGAAGCCCCAGGGGTGGGGCCTGGACATTTGTGGGTTTAACAAGGTCCCCAGGTGATTATGAAATACACCAAAGCTGGAGAATCACAGTCTTAGCTGGGGAGTGGGAACTACTCAGGTGAAGGAGAGTAGGTGTCAGGGACCAGGAGACTCACAACAAATTTCAACTCCTTTTTCTTGTCTCCTTTTAACAAAGTAGTCAAATAGAGGAGGGTAGAAAACTGTGCAGATGTGTTCTTATTTTGACAGCTTTGTCACAAGAAAGAGCAATGCATCCCTTTTGGAAGCTGAGGGGAATGGGGATGAATGAGATATTACTGTTTAATGGACTTAGAGTTTCTATTTGGGATGGTGTGAAGGTTCTAGAAATGGGTAGGAGTGATGGTTGTACAACACTGAATGTATTTAATGCCACTGAATTGTGCACCTGAAAATTGTAAGTTGTCATGCACATTCACCACACACACAAATAGTAGGTCTTCTTGAGAGATGGAATAACAGGAGAAAAGAACATTTAGCCTATTATTGCTATCTCAGGTGTGTGTGTGTGTGTGTGTGTGTGTGTGTGTGTGTGTGTGTAGATTATATAAGGGGCCTCAACTCATAGCACGTAGTCTGACAAAGTACAAGTATATTCATGAGAACATAAATAAAAGTTTTGAAAACAGAAGGTAATAAAAATGTGATGGAGATATAGAAGCTTCCTAGAACACTCTTTCCTGCCTCTGATTAAAACCTGGTCTCTTAGCTCTTCCTTTGGAGTGCCTTGTAGAGCAGTGTCTCTCAAATTTCACTGGGCGTAGAAATCACCTGGGGACCTTGTTAAACTGCATATTCTAATTCGGTAGGTCTGAGGTGAACCTCTATCCTGCATTTCTAACAAGTTCCCAAGTGATGCTGACACCACAGATCCACAGACCACAGTGGGAGGCTGTGTAAATTCAAAGGTGTTCTTATCCTTATGTCTAGAGTGGTTAACGTACAGTGGAGCTCAATAAATATTTATTGTATGAATGATGGCACCTGTAAGGTTGGGGTAGGCGTTTGTAGGGTGAAGCAATCTTTGACCTGAACTACAGCCTATCTGGGTGTTTCTGCTGCTATCAGTAATTCACTTTATAAAATTACCTTGCAGTCCACAGAGAAAGGATGTTAGTACTTAGTTATTTCCAGCCTTTCCACCTTGTGGCCTCAACTCTAATCCTTGAAATAGTGGCCCTATACATGTGGAGAATAATGAACCTTAGTTTGCAAGCTCTGAGGAAGCCTTGTTTTAGTTTGATACCCTGCAAACAAGTGCTCTCCATCCAAGGAGCACAGTGCAGGGAATCTGCTGGTGTGGGAATTTCCAGGTTTTGGTGCCTGTCTGAGTAATTGCCACCTGGTCTCCAAATCAAATAAACAGCTTTTTCAACTGTGTATGTGAGAAAGAATTTCAATACCCTAAAGCACATGACTGTGGTAACACTGCCATTGTTTACTATTATCGTTTATGATAATGATAACGACACTGGCAGTTGAGCGATGAAATGTAGGGGGAAGCGGGTGGGGGCAGGGGGCTGCGAGGGAACGAGAAAGCGGAACTACAACTCCCAGAATCCCCCGGGAAAGCCCACGCCGCCGCGGCGCTCCACCCCTTTCGCCTCCTGGGCCCGCCCCGCAGATGACGTCACAGAGGTGACGTCACGGCGCCCAGAGCGAGGCTGGGGTAGAGAGGCCGACGGAGCTGGAGTCGTCCGCTTGTCGTGGAGGCTACTAGGGAGCCGGCGAGAGGGTGAGCGGGCGAGCAGGCGAGCGAGCTAGAGCAGGCAGGAGGAAGCGTCGCGCGGCGCAGAGTAGCGCCAGGGCCGGGCCGCGGCGGAACCCGCAGCCGGAGAGGGGCAGCCCGAGCCGGGCGCTGCGGGGTCCCCACCCCCACTCGGCCGGACAGTGCCCGGTGTTCCCCCGTGCGGGGGGCGGCGGCGGCGGCTGACGGGACCGGACGGGACCGCAGGGGTGTTGCCACCTCCACCGAGGAGCCGGCGCGGCCGCGGGCTCTTCAGAGCCAGGGCCCGGGGCCCGTGACAGACGGGCCGAGGAAGGGAGCGAGGCGGCGGCGGCACAGGCGACGGGGAAGCAGCGGCGACACCATGTCATCCCCCAGTCCGGGCAAGAGGCGGATGGACACGGACGTGGTCAAGCTGTATCCTTCGTGGAGGGGGATTCGGGCTGTGTGTGCGGGGTGTCGGTGTGGGTATGCCTCAGGCACCCCCTAATGCCGGAGAGGGGCCCTGGGGCACTCTACTCCTGTGTCCGAGGCACCCCTCCCTCCCACCAGTGCCTACGGCGGCTCCTTGGCACCTCCCAGGAGCCGAGAGCCTTTTCAGCTCCCCCTTTATCTGCAGCACCCCGAAATATGCGTTGTTCCTCGCTTTACCTGCACCTCCCAATGCCCTGGCTTTTCTCCTCCACGTTTGGACTCCCAGAACGACCTTTTTGCAGGATCAGTCGCCGCTCTTCGGGGTCTCTCTTTACTGCTTGCTCGGGATTTAGGGACTCGAGATAGAATTTCCCAGCGAAGCCTTTATCCTTTTCTTGAGGTGTCTCCATTCCTTCCACTCATAATGGTGTTTGAACTGGGGTAACTCAAGTGACCTCCTTTATCCCTAATTCCTTTCTATATTAGGAAGCGTAGTCTGCTCCGTGCCCCCTCTTGTAATAAAGAACTCTGAATGTTTAAATCGGGGACCCCTATTAAGCTTCCTGTATCCTAGGAGAACCCCACAATTTTTCTTTTCACTGACAAAGCCTATCCCACCCGTAGTTGCTGTGGTGAGGACCCCCAGGCCCTCCAGCAAGCAACCAACCCTCCTCCATATTGTGGATATGACAGCTGGGGGGAGGGAGAGAAAGAGGATCTCCTTAACAAAATAGCTCCTGTACTAGCCACTCATACAAACTCCCTCTACGAGGATAAGATTCTTGGACAGTAATTGCCCTGATCTTGCCAAGTGACACCCTTTATTTTCTCCCCCCCCCCAACTTTATATACTCTGGAGGTAGCCTTTGGAAAGCTCTAACTGGTAAGAGTCCTTCAGGCAGGGCTTTTGGTTGAAGTCCAGAGAGATTATTTCGTGACCAGCTAGAGAAATTTGGAAGGTCCTCTGATAGTGGTGAAATTTTTTGAGGGGTAATTTGGAGGGGGGAGCGGAGAGGAAATGAGCCCTGTGTTCTGAACAAATCCCTGGGGAGAGGGAAGAAAGGGGGTGGGGTGGGGAGTGATGTGTGAGAAATGCAGTTAAAAAGTCCTGTCTTCTGCTTCTTTCTCTTACCCCCATCCCCCCACTATTTCCCCCTCTTGCAGGGTTTTGTTTATATAACTCAAGTTGTTTGGCTAGATTCTTCAGGTGAATTCCTTCTTTCTTCTTTTTATTTATTATTGGTTTTGATTGGCTGTTTTAACCTCTTTGTAGAGATCGATGATTATTGTCAAATACTGAGTTATGGAATTCGCTGAAGTTTTTAAAAAGTAGTTTTTGCATTTGGTTTGGAAGTGGGGGATGGGAGAGAAGTTGCCTGGGCAAGAGATTTTTTTTTCTCCCATAATCTTTTCAGGAATAAGTAGGTGTTTTTTCTCCTTAATCAGGAAAACATGTTTAGAAATTTGGACCAGTAGATAAACTAAGTTTCTCGATTTGAAGTTTAGAATTTTGGGGAGGTAGAAGTAGGAATTAGAGAGAGGAGCAAGTAATAAAGTGTATATTCTGACCAGATATATGTCTAGGCACAAGTGAAATTGACTCTTTATGAGCTGTTTGTAGCTGTGATTGAGTTTTGTAAATGTGTGAATGATACCATTAATGTTGGTCTTTAGTAAGGTTGGAGGAAAACTTGTAACTATATGGCTGTGTGTACATTTTACACAAAGCAGTTTCGGGGTTTTATTTTTGTTTAGAAACTAGGAAATGACATGGTGGCAGAATCTTGAGTTATTTTTATCTTGAATTGAGAGTTACTGTCACATCTAATGCAAATTTCTACCTAATGTTTAATTGGGGTGGGGGGGTGGGAGAGAGAATTCCAGCTGTTTTTAATCAATGTCAGACCCTCAAATTATATACATACATATTTTCAGAAGATTGAGAATAAAGGGTGAGGCCTAACTTGACCTGATGCCTTTTCCATATAGTGCCTTTTGTTCATTTAGTAGTTGTGGCATCTAGAATGATTACCGCATTTAGGAGTCGGGGTGTGGGGGGTGGAGAGGGAGAGGAAAACAGACAAAGAACAGCAGGGTGTCTTTTTTTTCCCCCTTCCCCTAAGTGGCTTATTTCATAGCTTATTTTTAGTAGAAGATGAAGAAAGGCAAAGATGCATTGGCCTTCTGTTCTTTCCGCACCTTCCTCCTTTCTGACAAAAGAAAGCAGAGGCGATTTAAAATCCTGTTCTCTAAGATAGGAGGATACCAGTCTCAGGATTTAAAAACCAGAGGTTACCTTTGTTTCATATTTATTTTCTGGTCTAACAGAGTTTGGAAGTTTAAATTTTCATATTTCCTATAGTGTTTGGGGTGGGGGGGGTGAAAGATTTTGTGGCCTCCTTTCTCTGTTGAATTCACATCAGTAGGCCTGAATGGAGCCAACAATTTTAGAGCAAGGTATATTTAGCAAAAAATTTAAGGAAAAATTCCCCAACCTACTACTGAAATGAGTACAAATGTGTGAAAGTGCCGGAGGTTGAAAATGAAAGATGGTGGAGAGGAAGTAGAAAAGGTCTGAAGGAATGTACTTGCTTTTTGCCTCTCAGTGCCCCTTGATGGTATCTTCGGTGTGGAGGCCCATCGCTGATTTCATTGCAATCTCCTGTTTCAGCCCGTTTTTGGATTTCTCCTGAGTGTCATTATGCCACCAGGATTTATAACCTGGCAGGGAACCTGTGTGTATGAAAGTAGCGGCGTGGGGGTAGGGAAGAAGAGGATGTGTAACTAATTGGCCACTGCCTTCCACCACCTCTCCAGCGTCTTCTGGAGACTGGGTCTGTGGTTGTTGTTCGGAGTCGGTAAGATTTCTTTTGTGATGGGTTGGTAGGAGGAGAGCTGACTCCCAAGTTATGCAGGGAGTGAGTGTTTTGCACCATTGCACTTAATAATCTGCTGGGCGATTATGTTCTGAAACTCTGACTCATTCATTGTTTCTCTTCTGAGCCTTTGCTGAGGGTTGTGCAAACCTCTCCAGGAGCCTAGAAGCTGATTTACGTGACTTTTGGGCCCTGTAGGAATGTGTCCCAATTAAAAAAAAAAAAAAAACAACCAACAAAAAAACCTTGCAGTTAGCCCAGATCCTGCGGAATGGTCGTGGAATAGTGTGGCCGTTTGTTTGCCAAGTCAGGTAGGTTGGCGACGCGGTGCTGGTCCCAGCTCGGCAATCTTTGAGGTTTCCATCTCAAACCCGGCTGAGTATTTAGATTGAGAACTGGGACTCCGGTGACCTTAAAGCGTGATTTGCCCTAAAGGAATATCGGTTTAAGTTCTCCCCGGTGGAGGAACAAACAGCTCAGATTACACGGGTTTCCTTGTTGGTGGGGGTTACTCGTCTCACCCTGTTGCACAGCCTGGTGATCCTTTTATCTGTGAACCAGTGGCCCCTGCTGAAGGCTGGAGCTGCTTGTTTTGGAAAAGCGTTTGCAGGCAAAAGGCCGCAGGCACAGCTCCTCGCAGCTCATTGGCTGCTCTGTTACTACCCGGAAAAGGAGGGGGGGCGGAGCTACCGAACAGCTGATGGAGTGTGTGACCAGAGTGTGTTTATATACAAAAGAAGAGGGGCTGGGGAGGCCTGCTGAGTGGTGTTAGCGGATCGAGTGTGTTTTCACGGAGTGAGAAAGAGAGAGGAAAACCTGACCTGTCAGAGTACAGTAAATGTTCACAAAAACTGAGCTTAAATCAGAAGGGTGGATCTGGTAAAAACAGACAGGGTAGATACTTTCTAAACCCCAGAGTTTCCGTACATCCCTCCCCCCTTCCAGAAAGAATGTAACTTAAAACAAGATACACCGCCGTGTATTTGACGAGTCTGGTCTGCAGGTATTGGAAAGTGGAGTGGAGATGTGAGCTTTTCCTGTAGAAGCTTCGGGTGACAGTACATGTCAGTTTCTTCTAAATTCATCAGCATTCGTGTATTTTTCCTGAATCCTGGGAACTGCTTTAGAGTTTCAGAAATTTCTGGAACAAGTTCGCTCCCTCAAACGTTTGAGCACTCCTTTTTTGCCAGGGTTGGTGCTAGTTAGTTGCTGAGGGGTTAGTGGTGAAAAAGTGTGGGTGGGCGCTGAATTACGTAATTAGCTAAACAGCAGTAATAAAAACCCAACATACAGGCTGCGTTTATAGCAGGTCGTCATTATATGCATCACCTTGCATTTTGAATAATTTTTATTTTCAGAATTGACTTTTCAAGGAATAGAAAGATTAAAAAAAGTGGATTTTGTATGATGGGATGGATTGAGTAGGAGAGCTGATTAGAAAGTTTAACAAGTGAATTTTCTCTGTCGTATCTGTATTTCTGTTATTTTAAATATTAAAATCTGTGGGCTATTTGTAACTTCAGCATTTTTTGGGTAATCAGCTCTCCTTAAGTTAGTCATCTGCTACTTGAGTTTGTGCTCCAAGTGTAGACAGTTCTGTAAACTTTTAACTAGCCCCAGTATCAATTGGGAACCTATAGTTTGCCTTTTGTTTACTGTGGCCTCGCTGAAATGATGAGATGACAGGTGGAACAGTTTTATGGTCCTCAAGCTAAAAGTTAAAGCGTTGGCAACTGCCAATGTTCTGAATTTGTTTTCTCTGCCTAGATTTTGGTGACAAATCAAACCTACTGGTGCTTATTTTGGTCAAGCTGGGACTTATATGAGTAAGCATTCACAGCTTCAGAACTTCTGATTCCTGCAGTGCAGTTCTAGTAAATTACACAAAAGTTCAGTAGTTAGGGGGGAAAATCCTTTGCAGATGTGACCCTTAAAAATCCCTTACCCTGTTTGTGTGCTTATACCAGAAAAACTTGGACTTTTTGGTTTTCTAGAGATGTGCAGTTTTTCCAGTACCTTGAACTGAGTTTGTGTGTGTTTAGTGTCTTGTTCAGTCTCACTTGATTTGTTGGTTCCAAGGACCGTTGGATTTTTAGGCAGGCATATCAGACCTGTGAAAGTGCTGACAGTTTAATAGCGTTTAAACTGCAGATATACAGTGTCTATTATTTTAGTAAAATAATTTAATAAAAAAACTTAGTTGGACTAAAAGCAATGAGATAATTGAATAAAATACAGGTTATAAAAGGGGGGGGGGGAAGTCACTCAGTCCTATCCTTTAAACAGTGATTCTCAAGTTTTAGTGTGATATTAATTACCTGGAGGGTTTGTTAAAAGCAGGTTACTGAATTTGTCCAGTTTAGTAGTTCTGCAGTGGTGTCTGGGAACTTGCATTTCCAGCAAGTTCCCCAGTCATACTTATACACTTGGGCCAAAGACCAACATTTAAGAACCATTGTCCTCAAATGTTAGCACTGTGGTGTTTTTTTTCTTACCCATGTTTCATCCTCTCCAGAGTATAGAATTTTCAACCTGCTGATCATACATGTTCTCTATTTTTCAGTTAAAAATATTAGTTATAATAAATAGTTGATGTAATACCGTCTCATGCTTGGGCCACTCATTTAATTATTTACAGTTTTTCTATAAGATTGAAATTAAAAATCTTTGTGCATCAGGTGTTCCCCATATTTTTGGATTATTTTCCAGAAATGCAATTGTAGATCAAAGAAGGTGAACGTTTTAATAAAAATATGTATTTAAAAATCTTGGGATCCCACATTCAGTGGGCTATTTCTGTTCTCTTATATTTTAATAGGTGTCATTTGAGCACAGAAGCAGTTAGCCTGGTATGGTGATTAAAACTGATTTCTGATTTCTTTCTTTTTTTTTTTTTTGAGACTAGGTCTCTCTATTTTTGCCTGTGGAACCGCAGGCTCACGTTGCCCAGGGTACCATAGACTCAAGCAACCCCCAGCCGCAGCTTCCCAGGCATCTGGGATTACAGGTACACGCCCAACTATTTTTTAGGATAGGTCTCGCTGTGTTGCCCTGAGCAGGACTTGAACCGCCATCTCTAGCCCCAGCCGCTTCATAGGCTGAAGCTTACAGGCACGCATCACCGTGCACGGCTGAGTTCTGATTTCTTTAACTTTTTGTGTGTATGTTATCATGGTGATCCTCAAAACAGGACACTTTTGTATTTGTCACTGTGCCTACCTTGAGTTAGTAGGTTTCAGTCATGAGTAGGTAGATCTGACTGGGCAGAGCTCTACGTAGGATAGTTTTGTTTTCTTGAATTTGTTTCCTTTTGCTTTTTATTGAGGTATAATTGACATAAAAGAATTCTGCATATTTAGAGTTATAAATTTGATGTGTCAACCATGAAGTCTATTATCACAATCAAGACACTGAATGTATTCATTTCCCAAAAGTTTTATGTGTGCTGAGGTAATCTCCCTGCCTCTCCCCAACAATCATTGATCTAATTTCTGTCACTATAGATTATTCTGCATGTTCTAGAATTTTATGTAAATGTGTAGATCTTTCATCATATTTTGCAGTCCATCCATATTCATACTCTGTAGTTTTCCCCTTTTTATTGCTGAGTAGTATATCATTGTACAACTGTGCTACATCTTGTTTTGCATGCACTTCAATACACATGTAGGTTCTTTTCTGTTGAAGCTATTACAAATTGAGTTGCTATAAATCTTTGTATGGACATAATGCTTTTCTATAGCTGGATCATGTAGTAGGTATTTCTTAACTCTTTGACAAATGGCTTGAACTTAACTTTTACTTTCAATGGACTATATTTCATATGCAATTTGATTGTACCATTAAACTGTTGTTTCAATTATATGTTTTAGAGGAATCTCTAAATCTCATAATCCTAAAGCACTGATTTCTAATCTCTCAAATCTAATGTTCCAGCTAATCTTACCTTTCCCCCATTCAGAATTAATGAATTAAATTTTCATTGTGAAGTATTTGTTTTGTGGCTCTTTGAAGTGATACTTCAGAAGTTATGACCACAATGACTTTAATTTTTGCATTTATTAGAGTTTACCTTTTTGGAAAGATATTAAGATTGTTTTTGCAGATGGTCCCTTTTTTGTAAATTGATAAGGTTTTTTTATTTTTTAATTTTTTTGAGACTAGGTCTCGCTATTTTTGCCCATGGAACCGCAGGCTCATGTTGCCTGGGGTACCACGGACTCAAGCAATCCCCAGCCTCAGCTTCCCTGGTAGTTGGGATTACAGGCGCATACCACCACGCACAGCTATTTTTTGGAACGAGGTCTCTCTGTGTTGCCCTGAGCGGAACTCGAACCACTGTCCCTAGCCCCAGCTGCTTCATAAGCTGAAGCTTACAGGCACGTGCCACTGTGCCCGGCTGATAAGGTATTTTTTAAAAAAACATACAATTTTACTTAACACCTCCAGTTATTTTTACAGTGGTTTACAAATATCTACATACAGCTCTGCTGAGGTCTGAATATCTTTAATTTTTATGTGGGCTAACCCCCTGGTAAAGGGAATTAAGTAGCAGAACTGGAAACATTCTGACAGTATTCTTTAATATATTTTCAGAAACCTCTTAAAATTTTTAATAAAATGGGGATTTTGTTTTCACATTTTAGCATATTGTGAGTTATTTGATAGGTTAAAACTGTTGCTTTGTAATAGTAACTACTGCCATTCTTTCTGACAATTTTATACAGCTATTTGAATTAATATGTAGGTGTTTATGTGCATGAATGTTGCTTAAAAGTTAACTTAAAAAATTTTTTTTGAGACTAGGTCTTGCTATGTTGCCTGGGCACCACGAACTCTAGCGATCCCAGCCTCAGTCTCCCATGTAGCTGGGATTACAGGTGCCTGCCACGGCACCTGGCTGCTTTTTTGAGATCAGGTCTATGTTGCCCGGGGTAGTCTTGAACCCGCGAACTCAAGCAATCCCAAGCCTCTTGCCTCCCAGCGCTTGGACAACAGGCGTGCGCCACCATGCCCAGCTCTAACTCTTAAAAAAAATTAACAGTTCCAATTATCAGTAATAAGAGTTAACTTGTCTAACAAGAAAAGAGACAACTTAGTTTATGCCTGTTCCAGATTGGATAAATGACACTTTATTTGGTGGGTAGACTTTGGTTCAGAAATCAGACACAGGCTTTGTACTCTTGAGTATATTAAAGTGTATTATTTTCAGATTGCCAAAGTGTAATTTAAGTGCAGTGTAGGAAAGTCAGTGTGTCCTTTGAGAGGCTGTTCTTAGATTAGTGGTTCTCAGCTTGAGCATTGTATTTGGGAATTTTTGTATTTTTATGGGCAAGTACTATGATTATTGTAGTCTCATCTCTGTGCCTCACTACTGCTTGAAAGGGCAGCTGGTTGTGGTGCTTGTGGTGGTAACTGCCCATCAGTGGCAGAACCTAAATCCTCTAGAGCCAGTGGAAAAACCCCCTGGGGCAACTACTAGCACCTGAAGAATCCTTTTTGTATTTCCCCTCCCTCCTACCCCCACTAGGTAAGTGGTTTGAATAGGTGCTGCTGATCTTTTGACCTGGCCTTGCAGAGTAGTCAGGGAGGGGTAGGTAGGAAACCCTTGTGAAGGGAAGAGGCTTGGCTGGACTTTGTCATCCTCAGGAAGACAGGCATGCCTGGTGGGGTCCATCCTTCCTTCCTTGGGCCCCTGGAAGGTGTTGGAAGAACCATATTTTTTGGGATTTAGAATATTGTTTCATTGGTTGGGAGTGGGATCTTTATGTTCCTTGTTTAACTGCCTGGTTTCTAACTTGGAAATCACTTTTGGAGGAGGCATAATGTATAAAAGTAAGTGCTATTACCTTCTTTTGAAGTTATTAATGTTGTGTATTATGATTTTTCTTTTTAGTAGTAGGCAAGTTTTCCCCTCATGTGTCTTTATGATGCACGTTTTTCAAGGTTTCTTGGCTTATAAAATTGTTGAGATACTATAAATAGAAAATTAGAGTGTGTTCATGTTTCCTCCTGAAGCAGTTGGGTTACTGCTCAGCTTAGTAGAAATAACTTGTTTTGTCCAAGAAGTACTAATATAATGTTGGTTCTCTGGCTAATGCTTTCCCATCCATTGATCTCATAGTGCAGAGACAGTTCTTGAAAACGATTAAATGAAAAAATTCAGGCAGACATTTCCTTTACAGTGTTTATCTACAGAAGGTTGATTTGGTTAGAGTTATTCTCGTAAGAGATTGTCAGGTGTAATATAGTCAGATATATTGTTTTATGGTCATGTAGGATCCTGAATACTGTACTCTTGCTGATCTGTTTATCTAAAATCTGTAATAAGTCTCCTTGGCACAAACCCTGAAACTAAATATTTTTTGGTTTACTCCAAAGAAGGAAATTGAATCTTTTTTTTTTTAAAGTAAGATGGTTGCTTTTATATGATCTCTAGGGTATCACAGCAGTGATTTTGTACTTGGTTGGATCACTAATCCAAACAAAGGCACCATAATGAAATCATCCCAGGATAAAGATCTTAGACATTTTAGATTTTTATTATAAATTATCTTTACACTCATGGATGGACACAGGAAGGAAATACATTTTAAATCCTTGTATTTTCTGAAGTTTTAGCTGTTTATCTTAATTTTGTAACTGATGCTAATGTTGCTTTAAAGTATATTTAAATAAATATACTTTGTAGACCATAAAATGTGTCTGATAACAATTGTCAAGTGACTTGAACAAAAGCACCAGTCTTGGCAACACTTTTTGATATTAGCATTTGTTAACTTTACTAGCTAATTAATTCAACTTGCCACAGCCACCATCTTGATAATGAATTAAAAAAAAAAAAACCCTGTATTTTGCTTCTATTCATTTGTATCCTTAGAGATTAAGAAAAAGAAAAACACAAAAGCAAAATACTTTTAAGTCAGATTTGTTTTGCCTGTAGAAGAAAGAGAGGAAGTAGACCTTTGAATGTGTTTTTTACCTTCAACTTTTGGATTGCTGCCCATTTCTCTTAGCAGTAAAGAAAGTTAGCTCTTGAATGTCTTTGATTATCAAATGACATATATTTGTGAATACCTGGATTAAGTCATTCATGCTTTTGAGAATTCTTATTTGCTTTTATCTTTTCTTTCTACAGGCTATCAGGTTAGAATAGTTAGGTCCCAGATTCTCTTTGAGTAATGAATGTGACTTTTCCTTTAAGATTAAGTTGAGTTTTATAACATGTAAATGTTCCATGGTATATCAGGAAAACTTGGCAGCTCATGAAGATTATAATTTCATTTCATTTTCATTTATTACATGTTTTTCAGTCTGTATGTTTGTTTCCTATTAGTGCTCTTAACTTAGACTAATTTCTAGAATTTGAGCAAGACCAGTTAAATTCATGGATAGTACACTACACAAACCTTTGGAGAGAAAGTATATCCAGATCCTTTATAGTATCTTTTATATATATTTATTTATTTATTTATTTTTTGATACTACGTCTCACTTTGTTGCCCGGGGATCCATGGACTCAAGGGATCTTCAGCCTCAACTCAGTCTCCCAGGTAGCTAGGATTACAGGCATGTGCCATTACGCCCAGCTATTTTTTGAGACTAGGTCTTGCTATGTTACCCTGGGCAGGTCTCAAACCTCTGGGTGGGTTTCGAACCCCCTGACTCCGTCCCATAGACTGCGATTAAAGGCACCGTGCCACATATAGTATCTTATATTGAAAATTAAAAGTAATAATGAAGCCAGGTCCTTTCTTCTAGGAGTTTGAAAATCAGAGTTCACTGGCTTACTTCACTTTGTACACTAGGCAGTTACCAAGTCAGATGTATGTACTTACACTGGAAATGTGCAGTAGACTCTGATTGTGAAAATAAGCTACACCTTATGTTTGCCTTTGTTCAGTAAAGGATGACTGAATGGAACTTAGCATCTGGATTTTGTATTTTCACACTTTAGAGGTCCTGGTTACTCTCTTCCTGTGAAGAATTTAATTTTGCGAAGCTAGTTTCTTAAAGTCTGGTTAGTGTTTCTTAGATGCAGAAACCACTGAGACTGTTTGAAGTCCTCAAGGTGTACAGTATAGAGGTCTCTACCTAGTTCTTCCTGATTTCCTCAGGCAATGCAAAATTGGAGTTCTCCCCTGCCCCAGTGGGAGTTTATTCTCAGGATTTGAGTTTTAAACCCTTTGCATTTTGTAATTCAAAGAATAGGTACTGAAATACCACTACTTGTGCTTATTTTCCCTTTTGGGGGTGACCTAGTATACTGCAACTGACAGATAGCATGTCTTGTCTTTTTGCTTAATGGGAAATAGAAATTATGTTTTTTTATAGTCAGAAATTAGTATATGACTTGTGTACTTTAAAATTGGGGTTTATTGTTCAAATGAATTGGAGAAGACAATGATTTTAGCCTGTCAATTCTGGCTATTTTAAAAATGTTGTTCTTAGAGTGTTTTGTCAGCTCTAATATTTTACTATTTAAATTTTGGTAGGTAGTACCAAAATTTAGATTTAGTAGATTTTCTTCTTGGAGAAAATCTAGAATGCAAATAGTATTCTAAAACGATGGTTGTTTTCTAAATGTAAGGATTCTTTATTGAAATTAATAATTGCATTCTTTGAGGTAATATTGTGACCTTTCTTAACAGTTTAAGAAATACTAATATTTTGACTGTATTGCTTCAAATTAGGAGAGTAAACTCTTGTAACTTTGTTTTCATTATAGAAAAAATAAAAGCTGAGATTAAGAAATGAGCCTGCTTTTCATCTGTCTTTTAAAATCAGTTTTACTACTTAGTAGTCACATTGGTTATGTGAAAAATGGAATTAAAACATTTTAGCCAAATAGTTAATCCTATTTAGGAATATGAGTCATAAAGAAAAAATTGAAATGACTTAATAGATTTTAATATAAATGTTCTGTTATCTGTGTACACTGTAGATAAGCTAGCATTGCATTTCGTATTCGTGAAGTATTTGAGTTGTATATCCCCTTGTTAACAATTTGAAAAAAAAAAAAAAAAAAAGCCCTGTAATAGTGCCTGATTTATGGAAACTTCTACCAAGATAGAGTGGCAGCATGCTAGCCCTTTTAAATTTTATATATTTAGATTATATTTTGTTTTTAAAGGGATAAATTGGAGAATGGGAATGTAATTGAAAAATAGGCTCAAGGCCAAGATAGAACCCCATCACGTTTTTTTTTTAATTGATTGCATGTATATAAATATATGTGTGTGTATTTATATAACACCATTATATAAATACACACACGTGTGTGTGTGTATTTATATAACCCCAGGTTCTCCCATCACCTTATCACCCATGAACAGTCTCAGTCTTTTGTGTCCTCCCCCTCTCCCTGCCTCCGTCAGATTTTGAAACAGTTCAGTGTTTTAGCAGTTCAGTTAAGCATTTAAATATTTCACCTTTGTTTTTCAATGTTCTTTTTATTTATTTTATTTTTAAGAAACTAGATCTCACTATGTTGTGCAGGGTTGTCTAGAATTCCACAGACTTAAGTGATCCCCAGCCTCAGCCTCCCAGGTAACTGGGATTACAGGTGCGCACCACCACACTGGCTATTTTTTAATTTTCTTAAATATATTTTCCGCAAAAAAAAAAAAAATTAGCTGCCAATATTTTTATTGATGTTTAAACTTTATAGGGTTTCTGCCGGAAGTCAGGTGTACTTTGTGTCACAGTAATCTTAATTATTAGTCTCAAGATAGCTTAAGTATGTTATAAAAACTTTAAATGCTTTGTCGAAAGTTAACATTACTTTCACGAAAGGGTTAGAATGTGAACAGCCTTTCTCATTTTTTCTTGTATTTGCCTTAATGTTTGATTTTTTTGCTTTTTTTTGATACTTATAATGTCAGATTTACAGAAAAGTTACAAAGATAGAAGAGAGCTCCTCTACTTCACTCGTTTCTAGTTACCCCTACTTTTACAATTTTATATTACCCTGACATGTTTGTCAAAACTAAGGAACCAGTATTAGTACATTACTATGACTACAGGCTTTTTCAGATTTTATCACTTTTTTCCATGAATGTTCATTTCTGTTCCAGGACTCAGTCCAGGATACTATATTTATATTTAGTGGTCATGTCACCTTAGTGTTCCTGTATGACAGTTTCTCACTCTTTCCTTGTGTTACATGACTGACAGTTTTTGTGTAAAAAAGTATTTTTACTGAAATACCATTGTTTTGCATCCTTGTTAATATTTTGACAGTGTAGGGTTTCTCTCTGTAGGTGTGGTCTCCATAGCTCTCCTACCACCTTAACACCCACAGTCCTCCACCATGGTCAATTGTGCTCTCCCTGACTTCCTCTGAATGCCTCAGATTTATGGGACCTTAACAGTTTCGGAGTATACTGGTTAAGTTAGGCAGTTTTTCAGAATGTTGCTGAATTTGAGTGTATATAATTTTTGTCCCGTATGATTAGACCTCATAATAGTGAGGTCTTAAAATCTGGCCTAACCGCTTGGTACAGTGGCACTTGCCTATAATCCTAGCCTTGGGAGGCTGAGGCTAGGAATCACTTGAGTCCTTGCATTCGAGGCTACCCCAGGCAATATAGCAAGATCTAGTCTAAAAAAAAATAGCCAGGTGTGGTGGCATGTGCCTGTAATCCCAGTTACCTGGGAGGCTGAGACTGGGGATCGCTTGAGTTTGTGGGATAGGGACTAACCTGGGCAACATAGCGAAATCTCGTCTCTATAAAAAAAAAAAAAAAAAAAAAAAAAAATCTGGCCTAACCTATTATTGTGGTTTTAGAAAAGAAGCCATAGAAGTGAAGTGCCCTTAACATCCCATGCGGTGGTGGTGGGCTTCCAGAGTGCCTGTAAAGTTCACTGTCCATTTGGATCAGATGGTGATGGCTTGGTTTTCCACTGTAAAGGTACTTTTCCTTTTCCTTTCTGACTCTTGTTCAGGAAAGCGAGTCACTTATAGCTGATGCTCAAGGAGGCTGGAGCCTTCCATCTCCTTAGAGGGAAGAATCATTTTTGCCTTTTGATTGTAATGTATTATTAGTGCATTAAACTTACTATTTTTGGCTTTTGTACAAAAGTTAAATTTGATTTTGAATGTAGTCTAAATGGCTACTTGCCTTTTTGGAAACAAAATGGGATGTAAATACACAAGGATGTGGTCTCGGAGCACACAGGTTTGGTGGATTTGTTTATTTTGGAATTTGCATGGCAAATTTAACTTTGTACATTTGGTTGGTTTTAGATCTATAATAACATGTGAAAATGAAGACAGATTTAGGGTGAGTTGCAAAGGTACTAGTTATGAGCTTTTATAATCCAAGGAACTTGTTAATCTTTAAGATTAGTTTTCAGTGTAGAAAAAAAGCACTTGGGAATGGGGTAATGATAAAAGGCTATTATATTCTGTATATATTCTTGTTAGTAGCTAGTTATATAATTAACATGTAAGAGAGAAGAAGATATTCTTAGCTACTAATTCTAGCAAAGGCTCAATATTTTGGCTCACAGAAACATTTTAGTCTATCAAATGAGTGTATTTTCTAACATTTTTATTATCTTTTTTCCCCTTATTAGTAGCTTTTTGTAGGTTCCTGAAAATCTTGATATAATTTTTAAAATTTAGTCATTACTAAGTTTTAAAAATTTAGTCATTACTGCAAGATTAACTGGAATAAATAGCAGTTTTTCTTGACTTCAGAATTTTCTATGGAATTGAAACATTGTCTTACAAGAAAACTGGCTTACTTTGACAGTTTTGGTGTAAGTTTTTTTATTTTGGCTGTTTTTGCCATTTTTTCCATTTCTCCCAAGGAATAACAGATTTTTGTATGATGAAAGTCTTTAGTATATGTGCAATATATTTTCTTGAGAATATTTTTTACAGTTTAGGCTTTGGGTAAGTTATCTCTGGAAAAATACAAATTGAAATTTGGCAAAATTCTTTTGGTTCCTAGGCTAAAGTGTCAAGCCAAAGTATTTCTTAGGGGCTTCCTTGAAAATGGTGAGAGAGGTAGAAATAGATTATGTATATAGCAAATATCTTGCTAGTTATTGGTATATTCAATTTTAGATAATAGAGGACAATTCAGAATTTGTCCATTCTTGGGGACACTTGGGTTTTTGTGTGATCTGTAACTCAGAAGTGTCTTTTTTTTTTTTTTCCTTTTTTCTTTTGAGACCAGGTCTTGCTATGTTGCCCAAGGAATTGCAGACTCACATTGCCTCTGGGGTACCACGGACTCAAGCGATCCCCAGCCTCAGCCTCCCAGGTTGCTGGGATTAC
Source organism: Uropsilus gracilis (assembly GCA_004024945.1). Taxonomy (NCBI): domain Eukaryota; kingdom Metazoa; phylum Chordata; class Mammalia; order Eulipotyphla; family Talpidae; genus Uropsilus; species Uropsilus gracilis. The sequence goes on along the minus strand of PVHY01011048.1, from coordinate 27,427 downwards.
AGGCGTGTGCCACCACGCCCAGCTATTTTTTGAGGCTAGGTCTCACTATGTTGCCCTGGCAGGTCTCGAACCTGCGGACTCAAGCAATTCCTAATTTCGACATCTTTTCTTAGGGTTGGGATTAGAGGCGCGCTCCACTGTGCCTGGCCAAAAGTGTTTAATGACTCTGATAGTGATTTTTATTCGACCTTTGACCTTATGTAATGCCATAACTTGGATGTCACATTGGTGCTGAGAGTCAATAGTGTGGTGCTTGGGGTAGCTTACTGTCTTGATGACTGTGGGCAAGTGTACTCAGCCGGTTCTTCTGTACCTATTTCCTTGTGTCCCAGTGGGCCTTTTTTCCCCTTTTTAATTAAGATTTTATATGTATATATTTTTTAACAGCAGTCTTGAATTCTAGGCAAAATTGAGGGGGGAGGTACAGAGATTTCCCTTATCTCCCTTTCTCACTCATGAATAGCTGTCTCCATTATTATTACCCCCCCCCTCCACTGGAGTGTTGGCATTTGTTTTAACTGATGAACCTATATTGACATATCATTATCATCAAAAGACCATAGTTTAGCTTAGGCTTCACTCTTGGCATTAATATATTTTGTGGACCTGGTCATATGTAGACTGACATGAATCTGTCAATATGGCATTAAACAGAGGATTTTCACTTCATAAAATGCTATGTGCTCTGCTATTTATCCTCCACTTCCACCCCTAGCAATAACTGATCTTTTTCTTTTTTTATTTTAAATAATTTATATATATATATTTCACATCATTGTGATCCCTGAGGGTCACCCACCACCTCCCCTCCCTGGCTGCTCCAGCTGGTCCCCCCCCCAGTTGTATATTTCATTTGGTTGTCCATATATTAGTGAAACCATTTGGTTTCTGTCTTTTTCTTTCTGACTTGTTTCTGCCAATATGATTTCTTCTAGGTATATCCATGTTACCAAAAAGTCATCAAATTTGTCATTGATGCGTAATATTCCATTGTGTATATATACCACATCTTTTTCATCCAGTCATCTGTTTTGGGGCATTTGGGTTGTTTCCAGGTCCTTGCAATTATAAATAGTGCTGCAATAAACATCCGAGCACAGGTGTCCCTTTGTACCCGCATAGAGGTCTCCTTTGGGTAGATTCCCAGAAGAGCAATTGCTGGGTCAAATGTTAGTTCCATTCTCATTAGTTTGAGGGTTCTCCACACTGCTTTCCATAGTGGCTGGACCAGTTTACATTCCCACCAGCAGTGTAAAAGTGTTCCTGTCTCGCCACATCCATGCCAACACTGCAATCACTATCTTTTAACCATCTGTATAGTTTGGCTTTTTCTGGAATGTCATACAATTAGAAATCATACAGTATGTTGCCTTTCTAGGTTCGCATCTTCCACTTAGTTGTATGCCTTTAAGGTTCCTTCATTCCTTTTCATGGCTTCATTAACTGATTTATTTTTAACATGAAATAATAATCCATTTTCTGGATGTTCCACAGTTTGTTTATTGATTTAGCTCAGTGGACCATTTTTAGTGACTAGAACCAATACTCTTAACTGTTTCTCACTTTTCCTGCTTCATGTTTTTTTTATTTTTTATTTTTTATTTGCAAAATCTCTTAGTAGCAAGTTGCTGAACTTTATACTGCTGGCCCCTGCTTTCATCATTCTACTTTCCTTATTCCCAGCTGCTTTTCTGTAACATGCTATTTGTCTTTCTCAAACATTTCACACTTCTGATAACCTCCTTGCTTTGAGATGTTTTGGCCATTTTTATGGGTGAGGACCTGGGCTACACAGATTGATTGAAAGAGCTGAGATCTTAGAGTAAGTTCTTCTAGTGAAGGTTCTGGAGCTGACTAGACTTTCTCATGCTTTTCTCTCTCATTGCATACTTGCTCTGTATATTGAAGTAGGTGATCAGAAACACTTTTTAAATGAATTACAATGAATAATACACACCACAGGGTTTTCACCAAGTCCTTGGGTCCATTTTAGGCTGAAAGTTGACATGTGTAATAGGAACAGTGTGGCCTGTGTGGGGGGAGAGGCAAGTCTTCCTCAAATGGTAAGGGACTTGCATTCTTTCATATTCAGATGCCATTTGCCATTGCATGTATACTGTTTATTTTCCCATATGTAAATGTGAATGTGTGTTCTGATATCATCCTAAAATATATTGTCCCAAAATTTAGTTTATTAATGTTTAGTGCATTAATTTCTGTTTTTTGTTTTTTGTTTTTTTTTAAACTAGGTCTCACCATTTTTGCCTGTGGAATTGCAGGCTCATGTTGTCCAGGGTACCACAGAATCCAGCAATCCCCAGCCTCAGCTTCCCAGGTAGCTGGGATTACAGGCGTGGGCCACCATGCCCAGCTGTT
>PVHY01011048.1:7987-24951 GCA_004024945.1 Uropsilus gracilis | reverse complement strand
GGCCGTGGCTTTCCTAGGCTGCCGTCTACAGGCATGTGCCACTATGCCCGACCTTTTTTTTTTTTTTTTTTTGACATTAGGTCTTGCTATGTTGCCCAGCATAGTCCTAAACCCGTGGACTCAGGTGGTCCCTCGCTTCAGCCTCCCAGGTAGCTGGGATTACAGGCGTGTGCCACCATGTCCTGAAAGGCGATTTCTGTTTTAAGAGTCTTTGTTGCGCTGGGCATGGTGGCACGTGCCTGTAGTACAAACGCGGGGAAGCAAGAAGCCAGGGATCGCTTGAGTCTGCAGGATCACAACTACCCCCCGGCAACGTAGCAAGACCTAGTCTCAAAAAAAAAGTATTTATTTCAAATCACAGAAAATTATTATTGTACATTAGAGAAAGAGTTGAAATTTATATTATTTCACTTATAAAATAAAGTACCTTAAATTCATCAAGATCATATAACTTATCAGTACTCAGTTTTATACTTTTTTTTTTTTTGAGACTAGGCCTCGCTACTTTTGCTTGTGGAACCGCAGGCTCTCATTGCCCGGGGTACCACAGACTCAAGCAGTCCCCAGCCTCAGCTTGCAAGGTAGCTGGGATTACAGGTGCGCACCACCACACTCAGCTGTTTTTTTGGAACTAGGTCTAACTACAGGTCCCAGGTGGGACTTGAACCGTGATCCCTGGCCCCGCCTGCTTCATAGGCTGAAGCTTATAGGCACGAGCCACCGGGCCCAGCTTTAGTTTTATACATTGTGAAGTTTCTCAGGTTCCCCCTATAGATTATCAGTGTTTCTATAACTGGTAATTTTGTACTAGCTGAAGTTTTAATACTCCTAACTTTTTGGTATGCTCAGAACTTCATTGTGAACATTTTTTTCTTTTGTGTTTATTTTTGCCTTTCATCCACTATCTGAGAGTTTATTTAAGAAATGTTTTAACTACTCACGCCTTTTTTTTTTTTTTTTGAGGTTAAGTCTTGCTATGTCTTGAACCCATGGACTCAAGTGATTCCTAGCCTCAGCCTCCCAATTAGCTGGGATTACAGGCTCATGCCACTGCATGCCATTAATAAAAATATATGTGACCCATTTTTAATATCTCAGAATAATGGGGAAAATACATTATACTAGCCAGATTTTTTTTAAAAAAAGCTCATTTTCCAAATTCAAAACTTGAGTTTTGGTGACCTATTTAAGCTGTACATATTTTAAACTGTTTAGTCATATAAATAATAGCTTTAGCTTTTTCCTTTGTGGGTTCACGTGCCGTTAAGGAGGACAGATTTTCATTTTTTGGGAGGATAGATTTTTGCTTTTTAAGTCATTCATAAGTTCTTTATTTAACCCCAATTTAACCCTTTAATTTAACTCTTTAACCCCAATGTTCTAGAGTTTGCCTGCATACCCCCTGGCATTCCTGAGACACTTCCAGGGGCACTGTAAAATCAAAACTTGTCTCACAGTTGTTTCAACTGATTTGTTTGTCTTTTTTACTGTACTAGTTTTTGTACTGATGGTACTGATGCCTTAGTCACGTACCATGTACCTCAGCACCACGTACCTATAGTTTAAAAGAAGCAATTCACTTACAATATCCTTGACCTTTGGGTACATTACTCTTTAATATTCTGTGTGATGAAACAAGCACACAGACAGTGTGGCTGTGATTTCTAGCAAAAGCACCTAGGTAGTTTTAGGTTATGACCTGAACTAGCTGCTTTTTTCATGGAATGCCATTTGTATTTGAAAGTATGACTGGCTGACAAACTGGTTATTCATACTGAATGTTTGCCAGACATTTATTTGATGCATGTTGCCAATGATAGCTTTAAACCAAAAGTAGAATTGTGGAAAATTTGCATCTGCCACTACCATACTTGATGGCTTTGTAGTAGTGAGACTTCTGAGGAGATCAGTGGTGGTATCAACATGATTTTTTGATATATGATGAAATGTATCCACATTTGGAAGATCTGTATGTCAATGAACTGGTATTTATTTGTTTGTTTGTTTGTTTATTTATTTATTTATTTATTTTTTTGAGACTAGGTCTTGCTCTTTTTGCCTGTGGAACTGCAGGCTCACATTGTCCGGGGTACCATGGACTCAAGCGATCCCCAGCCTCAGCTTCCCAGGTACCTGGGATTACAGGCACACACCACCACGCCCAGCTATTTTTTGGGACTAGGTCTCTCTACATTGCCCCGAGTGGGACTTGAATTGCCATCCCTGGTCCCTGCCACGACTTCCTAGGCTGCTGTTTACAGGCACGTGTCACCATGCCTGGCCTAAAGAGATTTTCAATAGCATTTAAGAAATGTCTTTCTTACTAAATTTTTTTTTCCCTAGTGGGGTGGGAGGTTGTTTCATTAAAATGACATGTTAACATGCATAACATTTATTTTTAAATTAACACTTTAAATTTCTAAAATTATATCAGTAAATAGATATTATTACCTTATTAAAAACTCTTTGGAATCATTTACTTTTTTAAGTGTAAAGGGTGCTGAACTAAAAAAACTGAGAACCACTACTTTGTCAAGTATAAGGATTTGTCAAGTTAGAAGAGAAGATGTCATGTTATAAAGTTTAGGACATGCTTAATCTGTACCTAGCAGTGTGTTGGCATAATAGTGGGTTCTTTAATAAAACCCTTGATTCAGATCAAATTGAATTATATAGCAAATCATGTAAATACACATTTAGCTGAGAAGAAAAACTGGTGTTGTGTGAAGATAGCAAGTGTTTTTATGTTTATAAAGAATGTCAGGCTTATGCCATGTTTTAGAGATTCTAAGACCTTATTTCCCGCATCTTAACATCTTTGAAATTGAAATGTCTTACAGTTGGTGGTGAGTCACAGTTTAATTGGCAGGTTTTTTCTTTCTTGGTGTGTCATAAAATAATGGCATGTCATAAAATAATGGTGTGTCATGGATATAATGAAGTGTAAGGCATTACCTTTTTTCTGTGTGGAGACAAGGAAACACATTGGGTAGCAGTTTACTTCTTGAGTGTTTCTATGTTTGTGTATTATGTATATAAGTATTGTGTTTATCAGGTACTGAATTGAGTTTGGGCAGTTAACAATGGGCCAGTTGTTAGAATATTTCATTCATAAGGCTGTTATCTTTATTCCAAGCTATTAATTCTAGTGCCAGAATGTAGGCTTTTAAGAATAATACATAAGCTGCTGCACATTTTTGATAGGTAAAGCTTTTTGTTTTTCTGTTTACTCATGTTGATGGGAGCATGGTGAACTTTGATTTATTTCCATTTCTGTTGTAAAGCATGTCTTGGGAGAGTTTACTGTGTAACTCTTGGAGAAGGAATAAAGAGTAGCATAATTAAAAATCTTAAAAATTTTCTCTTAATAAGGAAAAATTAACAGAAACTTGAGAGATTAAATCACAAGTTTACTTACAGTCTGTTACTCTTAGTTTGAGCACTGTTAATATTTATTTTACTTGGGCAGTGCAAATGCTTTTGTACCCTTTTTAAGTAGATCTCTTTTAAATTATGTTATTAGTCTTATGAACCATATGCCTCTGTTTAACTCCTATATTAAAAAAAATACAACTTTAACTTGGAGATACAAAATATAAAGATACTATACAAGTAAATATCATAAATATCATAGGTGCCCTTAAAAATAAGTTGATAAAGAGGATAGATCATGGAAAAGTGTGGAGTTGGTCTATCAGAGAAAACTTCTTGGAGGAAACTGAGTCATAGAAACAGGAGGTGAAGAGGGGTTGGTATGGGAGGTTGTTGGTGGTTTGACTTGATTAAAGGATCAGAGGTTGTAAATTAGTCACTGAAAATATGTATGTACTAGAGTGCAATGTGTGACCACGATTATTTGGGTTGCTACAGGTGAATAAGCTATACATTCTGCTTAAGACACTCTGGAGGTATGAGTTCTTATCTCTCAACCACCAGAGGCTGTTGAGATCTGACTATGGGTTGGCAGGGTTTCAATGGTATTTGTAGAAGGGAGTGAATGGGCTTGTTGCACATTATACGAAAATGACTGAGATGATATTTTGAAATACATGTACTCATTCAGATATATATTTGAAAGGTAAAATGACTACAGGCTTTTGGATTTGTATTTGGTTTCCTCTTTCCAAAAAGGAAGATAACACATAACATTGCTTCAAGGATTACATGAAATAATGTAGATGATTGTATTTAGTTTGTAATTACCTAGAGTGAATAACTACAGAATTCACAGGAATTGTAGTTAGTTGCTAGTAACAGATCTGAAATAATGTAGTGTGACATGGAATTGGCAGACAGGCAGATGAGGGCAAGGTTGATGTTAGCGGTCTAGATTCTTCCTTTAATCTTTTTACCCAACCATCTGGCATCTTCAAAGGCATTGTCATTTAATAGGTGGGATAAAACCCTTGTTAAGTTCTTTTAAACAATTAATGTAATTTCAAGCCAGTAAATTTCTCCTTTGTCTTTGTTCCCTGATCCCTGTATGGCTTATTTTCTAAAGGACTCATTCCCTGTCGTTACATTAATATCTCATGTAGGAGTAGGAAGAAAGGGGTGAGTAAGGCATAGTAATTAAAAAAAATTAGCTAGGATGGTCCCTCCAACTTGGAAGGAGCTTATCATTTCTAAATTTCACTTATCTCCAGGCTAAAAAACATCCGCTGACCAGCCCGAGCACAAAAGATGCTGTGGGGAACATTGTGACTGTTCTTTAGAAAATCAGAGTTTATTAGAAAGGAGGAGAGAATTGATACTGAGTTGGGTAATAGTGTTTGCCACAGTGAATGTTAATGTTTTATGTTTTCTTACGTATTTTCTTACATATTTGGGAACATTGTCATTTAGACCTGACTTGCCATGAAATGTCCCATTGTTTGGATTTTGGTTCATAAAATTTCTCTTTAATCATTACCCTGTATCTCCTAAGTTCTACTTTATTAGACACTAAGCTTATTTAATAATTTTATTTACTCTTAGGCAGAAAGAGAGGAAAACAAAGCATTAATTTGTTTTGACATCAAACTTAGAGAACCTGCTATAGGAATTTGGTCACTGTTGGAGGTTGGCAGAGTTTTAAGACTGCCTGGAAATACCCATTCAGAGTTCTTGCCCTTGGCTCTACTACTTGGTGAGACCTTGTGCCTTTCACTTCCTTGGGTATGTATTTTCTTATCTATTGAATGTATGGAGTTGACTAAGGTGGTTCCAAGTCTGCAACGTGGCTATTCTGACTTTATCTGTGGACATGTTAGGTATAGCTATTCTATGTAGGTACATAAAATGTAAAAGATCTTAACTGCCATTTGCATACCTGCCTTCTAGGGAATAGAGAAGTGAAAGTAATTTTTATAACAAATTTAAAATCTTACTTTGAGATAGATATGGAGAGTAAAAGTAAATTATGCAGTTTATTACCTTCTTGGTTTATCATTTCTACTAGGACTTTTTCCAAGTATGAGGTTGAAAATCTTGACCCCTTCATTTCTGACTTGAAATATGGGACTAAAATGTAACTTCGCATTTAGAAACTCAGTTGTTCTTAAAAGTTGACTGAAATGAAAGCAATAGTCATCCTTTTTTAATGGAATTCTGGAAACAGTTGAAGTATTGTGCAAGCATAATTATTAATGCTATCTAATGTTAACTCATCATGCTTACCTGAGAATTCAAGTATTTTGGTTACTATGCTTAAGCCAAACTGATTGACTCTGTAAATGACTCAGTTATTGCCTTTATCAGTTGGTGGGATGAAGGCAAGACATTATGGCCAGTGATGATGAGAAGCAACCTGGTTCCGAGTGCCACCTTACTATCTGGGTCAAGGTTACCTATTCACTGTTTGGGGAGAGGAAAACTTGTGGATCCCTCATGTCTTATTTTTCAGTTTTTTCATGTGGAGTGCATCTTGAGAGGCAGGCAGTATAGATGGGATAAAGCCCTTGTTAGAGTTCTTTCAAACAACATAACTTCAAGACAGTACTTTTCTCCTTTTGTCTTTGTCCCCATGACCCTTGATGTCATGAACAGTGGATTTCTTGATGCTTCCTTGGTTTCACACCAATCCTTTTGAGTAGCAGGCAACTTGGTGGTAGTTGGGGTATGTCAGCTCATTATTGAATAAGAACAAAATAATTAAATTATTTAAATCCTTTTACTGAAAGTTGCTTATTAGTTGGAAATGATGCAATTGAGGAAATTACCAGTCTTACGATTTTTTCTAAATTACTACATAACTTCTGATAATATGAAAAGTATATAAACTTATCTAGTAGCAAGAAAGTTTTAAATTACGATAAATATTGCAGAACTTAGTCTACTTTGTCACTAATACTGGGTAAGATGTAGTGAGAGGCTTTTACCTTGGCCACATTGTAGATCTTTTGCTTTTAGCTGCCACCTTTTTTGTAAGTGAAAGTACAATAACAAACAGAACTTCAATTTATTTTGGAAGTTAGTTGATAAGGATAATTCTAGTAGAATTGCATAATGAGGACAGTAAATATTAAGCCTTTTAGCTTAACATTGTCTGCAAAGTTTTTATAATTTACTCTTAAGTAAAAAGACTATTAATAAATAATATCAATGAACAAAAGTGGAAGTTGGAAAGAATATTAATGAATACCTGTATAGCTTCCCACTATGGCACTCAATAATACCATATATATAAAAAATGTGTGTATGTGTTTATATATATAGCCTCATAAGTTTTACCATCTATATTTTTACACATTTGCAAGTAAGTTGTAAATATCATGATACTTCAGTCCAAACACTTTAACATACATATTCAGAGTCACAAGTTTTCTTGTCTAACCAAGCTGAGTGCCATTATCACACCAAATCATATATATTTTTACTTATATCATGTAATTTCTATAGAGGAAGAACTGAAATGAAGTCATTTATGCATGTACAGAGAAAGTGGAAGTGTATATTATTTTTCTTTTTTTTTTATCCCCCTTCCACTATAACCAGAAGTGTATACTCTTAACTCTTAAAACAGTCTTAACTTCATCTTGAGCAAAGTTAACAGAGATTACTTCAAAACTCATTCTATCCCAGTGGGGAAAATATATTCCACACATCTAAATAGAGTTTAAATTAGGTGTTAGTGCTGCACATTTAAAAAAAATTGCAATTTATATAGAATGTATTTGAAAGGACCCATATCGTTGAATTGGGTTTTTAAAGCAAAGTGACCAAATGGAGTCTAGGTTGGCATTTATTATTGTTTATTTTACACAAATTATAGACATAAGACAGCATTTCAGAAAACTTTTGTTTTGTGGTTCTTGGAATAGGCCTTTTAGGTTAACTTAGAGTTGAAGGAAGGATATTTTGTTTTAATTTAAATCCATATTAAAATCTTTTTTAAAAAAATCAGTTCATTTTTCTGCTTTCAGAAAAATGGAGTGGTAAATACAATTGGATCCTCATAATTAAAGACAAGAGGCAGTGATGCAGTCAGCCCAGTAGAAATAAAACGGCCCCTGCCACTGAGGGTTCTTGCGCCAAGTAAATGATACTGTTTTTATCTAGTACTCAGCACTAGTGTCTGGTACACAGTATTATGTCAGCTGTGAAAAAGAATGTATATGTATGTATTGATAATATGTCAGCATATACTGATTTGGAGCATAGGTGCTGTTTTCTTAACTTTTGTAGTCATTTACGTAAACATATTTATAAAAGACTGAATTATTTGTTTGTGTATTTGTTTGTTTATTTTTGAGACTAGGTCTCGCTGTTTTTGCCCATGGAACCGCAGGCTCATGTTGCCCGGGGTACCACGGACTCAAGCGATCTCCAGCCTCAGCCTCCCAGGTAGCTGGGATTACAGGCGCGTGCCACCATGCCCAGCTATTTTTTGGGACTAGGTCTCACTACATGCCCCAGGCGGGACTCAAACCGCGATCCATGGCCCGGGCTATGACTTCCTCGGCTGCCACCTACAGGCATACGCCACCATGCCCTGCCCCTGAATTATTTATTTTTTTTAGTGCAGTTTCATCTTGTTACTTATTTTTTCTTTTATTAATTTAATTTTTGTGTATATTGTGTACTGTGGGGTTTTCCCATTTTCTTAACACCCATTAATCATCTTAATCTTTCGTGCCCTCTGCCTCCCCTGTTTTCTTCCCCCTACCCCTCTCGCTCTATTGTTCTGTTGGTTGTTTCTAATTTTTCTTATTCGTTTGTTTTCCCTATAGCCTTCATATAAATGAGACCATCCCATATTTTTCTTTTTCTTTCTGGCTTTTCTGCTAATGAGTCTTTCTAGCTCTATCCATGTTGCTGCAAATGACATGTTTGTCCTCTTTGATTGATGCATAATATTCCATTGTGTACACATACCACATTTTTTTCAGCCATTCATCAGTTTTGGGGCATTTGAGTTGTTTCCATATCTTGGCAATTGTAAACAGAGCTGCAATAAACATGCGCGCACAGGTGTCCTTTTTAATTAGTGTTTTCATGTCCTTTGGGTAGATTCCCAGTAGTGGGATTGCTAGATCGAATGGTAATTCCACTTTCAATTGTTTGAAGATCCTCCATACAGTCTTCTATAGTGGCTGGATCAGTTTGCACTCCCACCAGCATGAAAGTGAATTCTAAAAGGCTGAATTTTTTAAAGCACCACAGCAAATACGGGAATATTATTAGGATAATAGGATCGGACCCATTGTCACTTTCGTCAGTTCTTAACATTTTGCCTTATTTTTTTCATAATGAAGTCTATAGTTTTATAAAGCAGTCACCCATACTATGTGAGAGATGTACCTGTGAGATATTGAGATAGTTCATTTATTGATTGATTGATTGAGATTAGGGCTCACTATGTTGCCCGGGACAGTTCTGAACCCACGAACTCAAGTGATCCCTAGCCTCAGCCTCCCAGGTAGCTGAGATTACAAGCACGTGCCACCACACCCAGCTGTTCTTTAGAAACTAGGTCTCGCTATGTTGCCTGGGGTAGTCTCGAACTTACAGATTCAAGTGATCCCTGGCCTCGGCCTCCCAGCACTGGGACTACAGACACGTGCCACTACACCCGGCCCAGATAGTTCCCTCATTTAAAGATGTTAATGAGAACCCGCTTATGACAAATGATGCCTTAAAGTATGTAACCGGAAGCAGAATCTGTGTTTTTTTTTGTTTGTTTTTTTGTTTTTTTTGTTTTTTTTTGGAGGCTACATCTCACTATGTTGCCCAGGGTACCGTGAACTCAAGCAATCCCCAGCCTCCCAGGTAGCTGGGATTACAGGTGCCCACCATGGCACCTGGCTGCTTTTTCGAGACTAGGTCTCGCTATATTGCCCAGGGTAGTCTGGAGCCTGCTAACTCAAGCAATCCCAATCCTCTTGTCTCCCAGCTCTTGGACAACAGGCGCGCACCACCACGCCCAGCTGAGATTCGCTGGTCTTAATCATGCTCATCCTCAGCACTGCTAGAGATGAAATGTTACCAGATAGTGCAAATATTGTGCCAAGTTGCATTTTCTTCAACAGCACATTTGAGACTTCCTGTTTATTTTATATCTACATCCAGCATTTGCCTAGCTTTCTAATATTTGCCAGTCTGAGCTTGTGAAATGATATTCCAGTGTTTTCTCTGCCTTCTAATGAAGTATTTTTGTGTATCTTCTGTTAGATCCTCTGCAAAGTAGTGCACATCTACCAAGAGAAGCGGGAAGGTGAGCTTTGTCAGCCTGAGGGGCAACAGGACCCAGAGGGAGGATAAGTAGGGGAACCTGCTTGGAAAGAGGGCCTTCTGGCCTGGCCTTGCTCTTGAAAGATGAGTGGACATTTTCAGATGCATTAAGTTGAGGATATTCCAGGTGGAGAAGAGGGAACTAGGCAGAGATAGCTGTCATACCACATCACTCAAAGAACATAACTAAGTGTTAATTACTGTGCATAGAGTTCCAGGATTGGGGAGGCCCAGAGAAGCTGGGCGAAGCCTGCAGATGTGTGGGCAGACTGAAGGGATTTTTTTAATATTGAAGTATTGAGCGTCATTGGGGAAGCTTTGAAGCCGGGTATTAATGAGTGACTTTTAAGTCTAGCAGTGGACTTTGGTATTTAAAAAATTATGGCCAAACTTATTTATTTAGGGACTAGGTCTTGCTATTTTTGCTCGTGGAATTGCAGCCTCATGTTGCCCGGGATACCACAGACTCAAGCAATCCCCAGCCTCAGCTTCCCAGGTAGCTAGGATTCAGGTGTGCACCACCACACCCAGCGATTTTTTGGGACCAGGTCTCGCTGTGTTGCCCTGGGCAGGACTCGAACCGCAATCCCCAGTTGCCGCAGCGACTCCATAAGCTGTTGCTTATAAGCACGCACCACCATGCCTAGCCAAACTTTTGTTTCAATTTCAGTTTCAGATTAACTAGCTTTGCTCTTAATTGCCCTTTTGAAACAGGTAGATGACTGGAATTTGTATTTTTCCTTTCAACTGCAGTGGGTCATTTGCTTTCCAAAATAGAAATAATTGTAGCCTAGCCTGTGAGATATTTGCCATCCTCAATGCTCTTTGGTTTTAAGTAGGGCAACAGATGGTCTTCACAATATTTTTTTTCTGTCATCAAATATGAATAGGTGTAGGTTTATAGAGTTGAAAATTTTAAGAATTTGTATTTTTGGATCGAATCTTTCATGAAGATGTTTTTTAATCTGTCTCTCCATTCTCTACATCATAGCAAGTATGAATATAGTTGAAATAACTTCCTGTAGAAAGGTTGTCTCTTAACTCTGTGTATGTGTGCGTGCACGTGCCACATGTTAGAGTTCTCTGTAGGATTCTGATTTTTCTGAGTTGCTGCCAGTCCTTTTTAATATTGGTACTTGTTTTCTTTAAGGCATGAAAAGTTGAGGCCTGCCACCACCTAATTTAAATAGAAGCAGTTTTTAGAGACCAAGTTGCAGCGTTTTAGTGTTTTGAAATTCAGTTCCGTAAAATAGCAAATGGTAAATGCACATATAGCACAGAATAGTGAACACTTGTTGGTATGTTCATACTTGGTAAGAACAGTAGTATGTATTCTTGATAATTTCACATCTGTGTTAGCTGTAAGGAAAGAGTACTCCTTAGAAGCATATTCGTTGCGATGCTGGGTAACAATGAATACTGCCCAGATGTTATTTTTATTTTAAGAAAACCATATGCAAGTAGATGTTAAAAATAACTTTTCTGAACCTTCTAGTTCAAAGTTTAGTTGTCTTTTCTAGCAACTTGATAGCTTAAAAATGAACACTTCTCTCTCTATCACTAAAGTAAAGCCTTTGTATTAGTTTAGGACTTAATCCAAGGGAAGCTGGTATTGAGAGAGCCATGCCCAGGATTAAAAGAACTAGACTGAGTTTGTTGCCCAGTTTTCCTGCCTATACCCCTTTCTCTCAGAAACACTCCAGCATGGATTCTCTCAACCTTGCTTTCCCCTCAACCCCTATCCCAGGTAACAGGCCAGGAAGGGTCTGTCCTTGGGGTTGGGGCCTGGATTGTCATAATATATACTTCTGGCCTTTAACAAATGTAATACATATGTAGCATGTTGGCAGCAGAAGTGGACTGGGTCGGTTGGATACAAGGTGACTGTTCTAAAATAAACAAAAGAAACAGCATAATCTTGAATTTGTGGCAGCGTGTGTGACTGCACAAATGAGACTTTTGCAGGTGGTTTGGCCATTAGCTATGAGCATGCAACAGTGTGTTATGAAAATGGACAGGATGTTCTCCATGGGTACTGTCTAACCTTGAAGGCTTGCCTCCATTTCCATTTTCCCAGGAATGAAATCTGAAGCAGAAAAACTGCCTTCCTTCCCCTAAGCTTTCAAAACAAAAGTAAAGCTACAAATCTGGATTTTACTGTTGCATGCTGCTAGAGAGGATGGTGTTCTGGTTCTGGATTTGATTTTTGGTGAGGATTTTTAAAAAGTTATGTTAAAGTGTAAAACACACAAGCATTAACCACGCGTGCATGTTTTCTATAGCAAATAACTGAGAATTTTCAAACGAATTTGTTTGAATAAACAGTACGTTGATTTGTGTGAAGGATAAAGTTGATGTTGTTTCTAAACACTTCCTGTTTTTCTTAGTCACTTGAACTGGACATGTTTAATAGCAGAGGGTTTCTGTGTTAAGCCAGTTAGAATGCCCATTAAAGCTTTGTGTTTAAGAGTTTTAGAGTTCTGGACTAAATACATGTGATTATCTGCCTATATACAAAAAAGTGAAGTCATTTGAAGAAAAATTAATAGGTGCAGGCATATGTCATTTAGAAACTTACAATGCATCTGAGAAAACCTTCTGAGAACCAGAGATATATGAATTTTATTGCTCTAGGTGTGAAAAGCACGTTTTAATTTTAGCTCCATGGACTTCTGAGGCCTGCTGGACAGGGAATTCTTATTATAGATGGTCTTTATATTGCTTTTGGTTTGTTCCTGTATTGTGAACTAATGATCATAAGAAAACTTTTTGTGACTTTTGAGGTGAGGGTGGGATTAAGATGACCACATATTGCTGGGGAAGAGGGAGTTTCTTTTAAAAGGAAGGCGGATTTGGATCTTGGGTCCCTTCACCAAGCTTGTTTCTTCTGCTTTGGCCACAGGTGTGGCTAAACTGTTTTACAAAGAGTTTAAGTTCTGCTTCTAACAGATGCCTTTCCAGTGTTTCTTCCTGGTGCTCTGAAAACCATATGTGGGGGGAAACAGTCTTGTTCTGTTTAGAAGTTATGGGCGTTGCCTGCCTTAAAGCCCCAGCAGTATTATTTAATATTTAAAAGTTGGGGCCAGTGAGTGAAGGAAAGTACTGGCCATTTAGCAAAATAGAGTCTAGCCACTGGGATTTTTTTTTTTTTTTTTGCAGTGAGGTGGGGGAGGCTTTTCTACCACTTCTTTAAATTTAGGAAAGTTAATTTCATGACTTCAGAGAAAGAGGTTATTTCCACTAAAGATCATTTTTAGGAGGGATACAAGTTGAATTGTCATTTGGTCTGTAAAATTCCTTCCTTCCTTTGACCGAGTATTAGTTGAAAGGAGTGCAGCTGAAACTGTAACCAAAGGAGGCATTATACTTCCAGAAAAATCTCAAGGAAAAGTATTGCAAGCAACTCCTCGCTGTTGGATCAGGCTCTAAAGGAAAGGGTGGAGAGATTCAACCAGTTAGTGTGAAAGTTGGAGATAAAGTTCTTCAAGAGTATGGAGGCACCAAAGTAGTTATAGATGACAAAGATTATTTCTTATTTAGAGATGGGGACATTATTGAAAATTATGTAGACTGAAATCACAATTGAAATGGCATCGTGTGAAGCTGCCCATTCCACTGAAGTTCCAAAATCTTTCATCATGTATGTAACTTCAGTTTCTCTTATAATAAACTAATGCTATCCAAACTGGGGGGGGAAACTAAAGTAATACAAAGCCTCTTGGAGTGTTTACTGTGTCCCCAACATTATGCTTTCCGCATGTTAGGTATCTTACTCCTCAAAATGAGTAGACCACTCATTTTTTTCTTGTTTCACACATAAGAAACCTGAGACTTGGGTCCCTGTCTCATGCTAGGTAAGTTACAGAGCTGGATGAAGTGGGGGTATTCTGTCCTTCCACATGGAGTGGGCTCAGACAATGAGTAATTTACTGTCGTGAGGCTAGTGTGGAAACCAGAACTCAAACCTGGGCCAATATGAAGTGAGCCCGTGTTCTTTCCATTGAGTATATCCTATTACCTCTTAGAGTACATTACTGTAATATCTGATTTACAAAGACCTTTTTATTCCTTGTGTTGACTGACCTCAGTTTAAAGAGAAGGTTTAAAAAGTTCATTTGTGAGGCAATAGTTTGAAACTCAGAATATACATTGTTGGCTGGCAGTGGTCCTGCACCCGGTTGTGGTTCTGAGGCCACAGCCCATTGGAACCATCAGTACACTTCCCCTTGTGCCCCTGATACCGGCCTTAGTTCCAAGCCCTGCTCTCAATTCTAAGGTAGGAAGAGAAGCAGATATGTGTTCCTAGTTGTTTCCAGATTCCAATTGTGCTTCTATAGATGTTATCTTTTCTGGTATAACCATAGGGCTAAGGGTAAGTATAGAGCCTTTGGGGTCAGACCTAGGTCTGCACTAATTAGTGGCTTTCCACCTACCTCCCCCCGACCTGAGATGAGGTTCTTAAGCTTTCTAGGGTTCAGCTTCCTCATCTGTAAACTGTATGGATGCCCTCATGGTTATTGTAGCTTCCCTGAGGCAAACTGGGTGTTAGGTGCTCAACATGGTATTTAGACTAATAGGTGTTCAGGAATTGATGACAGTGGTGAAGATGGTGGCGACTTAATCTGCTGTGATCCATCCCTTTCATTACCAAAGGGTTTTGTCAAAATACATCTTTTCTAAAGTAGAATGATGTAACATTCTGAATTAGATATAAGGCAAGGTTTGGAATTCCCTTTATTTTATAGTCTCATCCAAATCAGTAAATTGCCTTGTAATTTAGACACTATATCTTTTAATTATATGTTATAAATTTTTATATACTTTTAAAACTTGACTCTAACTGGAAATACATTTGGTTATAGTGAGTAAAAATTTTTCTAAGTGTTGACCATAATTCTTGATGAATGGCCTTGATATTAAATTGACAACTTTCATGAGCTTTTTAAGTTCATGTTGCATTTAAATATAGTGTACTTTTTCTTTCTTGGATGGAGAAACTGGAGTAGGAAGTAAGAATGGTCCTTGTCCAAGAGTTGCCAACTAAAGCAGGGGTGGACTAAACATAAAAATTCTAGGAAGGGCCAATTAGTAAGGATTCTGCACTCTGTGGGCCACCCCTCTTCCCCAAGTTTCTACTAAACTCCCTGCTACAGCACAGGAGCAGCCGTCAACAATGCATGAATGGCTGGACTTAGCACATTGCAGGAAGACTTTCATTTGCAAAAATGGACTGTGAGCCATAGTTTGTGGACCCCTAGGCCAAAAGCGTTTTCTCAGTTCTATCTCATCATGAAACCTTGATCCCTTGTATCTTTGTAGGTTGATAGACATTAAAGTTTGGTTTCCCGTGAACGTCATCTTTAGTCGCCTTTTCATAGAGCACATTCTTTGCTATTAAATGATTCATACACATCTTCACTTGAATAAATTCTCAAACTCTAGTGTAGCTGCTTACCTTCCAAATCTCTCCAAGAATGCCTCAACAGGCCCTTAAAGCTTTTAACATGTCCGATACTGATTTTAGTACTAGAACCTCCAAAATTAGGCTTAGTTTTTTGGTGTGTTCACTTATCTGTTGCACAAGTGGGAAACCTTACATTTCCTTAATTCCCCCCTCGTCCTGTTTATTCTCTACCCCCAAAGTCCCTACCACCATGGCTTCATTTCAGTCCTCATGATTTTACCTGGACTGTTGAAAATCATCTTACAACTTCAGAGCTTCCTGCATTTAGTCTTTGTCTCCTGCTATTTTGCCTTTTTTGCTGTTTTTTTTCCATGTGTCCAGTCATGCCACTTCCTGTATAAACCATTAATTGTTCTTCAATGGCTGTGCTATAAAAGTTAATTTGATAGACAGTGTCTTTCCTCCATGAAAGTCCATAATAATATGGGGTGCTGTCTCCAGCCTTGTAGTGTGCCAGTCTTCTCAGGATGCTGCTGCTTTTGTCCCTTTCTCTTCTGGCTACTTTCTTTTATTCTTTTATATTAACCCTAAGCTTTCCATTTTTCTGGAGGCCTTCCTTGCACTCCCATCCCCATCTCCACATATACCTTAGGACCTTTTCCTGGCTTCTGCATGCTTTAACAGCATCCTGCTTTCCCCTCATATAAGCAGTTACTACTTTATAATCAACTTTGTGCTTGTGCTTTCAAATACCACTTCTTTCAAGCTGTTCTTGAGGGACAGGTCCTGTCTCTTCTCTACCTTTGTCCCCAGTTCCCAGAACAGTGTGTGCACATTTGGGTTTCGGCATTTTGAAGAATAGTAAATATTTATTAATAAAGGAGGTATATACATCTTTCCCCTTTCTGGGATGGGGGTGTTCTTTGACATTTCTTCCAGGAGAATTAAAAGCATGAGGAAAATGGTAAAGAGACCTTTGGCTCTTGGGTCTGTGATACCAAAAATCACCGGCTTAGTCCATCATCGGATTAGAGACCTATGAAGCATATGTGTACATGAGGTGCTTCAAAGTAGACATGTCCAAATTATCTACTACTTCCCTCTCCCCACCAGTTATCAGTGGGACATGGGGTTTCACTACCTTGTGATTTTATTTTATTTTATTTTTTGACTAGGTCTCACTATGTTGCCCAGGGTAGTCTTGAACCCTCAACATAGTGATCCCTAGCTTCAACCTCCCAGGTAGCTGGGATTACAGGTGTGCACCACCACGCCTGGTTCCCTATGATTCTTAAATGCATATTTATTCTTCCCATTTCCAGTTATTTCTCCTACCTAACACCTGCTTATGTCTTTTATTTTCCTTCCTCTGAGAGAAGGGCTCTAAGTGCAGTGAGTTTCAAATGGTGGAGATGTTAACACCTCAATTTAGAACAATAAAAATGCATTTACATTTTCTAGTAGAAACACTGGTGCAGGTGAGGATTAATAAACCAAAGTAAAATAGTGTACCTCAAATGAGTTAAACTGGTTTTTATGCATGAGAAATTACATTCTAGGTTCTAAATTGAGAACTTATTAAGAATTTATGAAACAAGGCCAGGCATGGTGGCTCGTGCCTGTAAGCTTCAGCCTATGAAGCGGCTGGGGCTAGGGATCGCAGTTCAAGTCCCGCCGGGGGCACGTAGCGAGACCTAGTTCCAAAAAAATAGCTGGGCGTGGTGGCTCGCGCCTGTAATCCCAGCTATCTGGGAAGCTGAGGCTGGGGACTGCTTGAGTCTGTGATACCCCGGGCAATGAGAGCCTGCGGTTCCACGGGCAAAAATAGCAAGACCAAGTCTCAAAAAAA
>PVHY01011047.1:0-49481 GCA_004024945.1 Uropsilus gracilis | reverse complement strand
AAAAAAAAAAGACTAAAGGACTAAACAAGGACAAACAGCAAAAAGAAAGGAGGCAAAGAGACCAGGGGACATGTGGTGTGAGGGGGTATTCCCATGGGGATTACCAGCTATACAATCATATATTGTAAAATATGCAAAAATAAAAATTTTAAAAAAAGTTTAGAAGGGAAAAAATAAAACAAAAAACTGAGCAATTAGAAAGAAAGAAAGAAAGAAAGAAAGAAAGAAAGAAAGAAAGAAAGAAAGAAAGAAAGAAAGAAAGAAAGAAAGAAAGAAAGAAAGAAAGAAAGAAAGAAAGAAAGAAAGAAAGAAAGCAAGCAAGCAAGCAAGCAAGCAAGCAGGCAAACTCCAAGGAAGAGAAGCCAAAGAACTTTGCAGAGACTAGGCCTCCAGTCGTCTCTCTGACATCACCTGAAAGGAGCACCAAAGGTCTTTAGTTTGATTGTTAGTTTGTTTTGACTGTTCTTCCTGACTTTTCGTTTTTCCTATAGCCCATATATTAGTGAAACCATTTGGTTTCTGTCTTTTTCTTTCTGGGAAAAAGTCACCATTTTAAGAGAAATGTCAATTGATGTAAATTTCTAAGCACTGCAATTTGATTAACACTGAATACTGTTCATTTTCTGAGTTACTAGCCATCGGTTAGGTCACAAAGAGATCAAGTATAGTTTGCTTTTATACACAGTAATTGTTTCTATATTGTCCATTTAGGAAGACAGAAACCATGCCAGTTAGTCTAATAGAGGCCAATACACATGGGAATCGACCTAGTGGTGTGGGAGACCAGAAACACCAACAGGAGCCCTGAGATAAGGCAGACACAGAACACATAGGCCTTGGGCACCACACAAAGGTTGCAGGATCAAAGCACAAAGGCTGGATTCTCAGAACACAAGGCCAAAAGGCAGGAGTAGGGCTTCTGAGGAGGGTACACCACCAGGCATTGCTGATTCAGCTAGACTGGGAGAAAAATTAGACACAAAGCAAATTTGTGTCATATTAGAAAAAAATATATAATTTTTGATATATTCAAACACAGCAGTACGTGACACTGAACAACAAACTATTGCATATGAAATAAAAGGATGAATTTCATAGAAAAAGTGCAGAAGTACCTGAGAGTGTTTGTACCAACTGGAGGTTGAGGAACCGACAGAAGTAAAATATGCTGCTAGGAGACGCTCTGGACAGGTGCTCATTAATATGGCACAGAGGGAGACTTGCCTTCACCGTAAATCCCTTATTATCTGCACCCTGCTCCAGTTTGGAGTCCTCTGCCACTGAGCTCTTTGCACTCACCAATACTCTAGTTACTATGGCAAATATCATGGGTGGAAGCAAGTACACAAGAACTAAACACAAGAATTTATAGTTCTCCCTTCAAGATCCACAGGCAAGAGTCTAATGACCAGTGCTTTGCTGCCCTCTGCTGGTTCAGATTGGAAGTCTATGTTAAGGCTTCAGGGACCATTTTTATGGGTCTTCCCTGAAATACAAAATAATCTTTGATTAAATAAATAAATATATGGAAAGCTTGATGTGCATACTTAGTTAAATTTACAATGAACAGGAACAGAACCCATAGAAGATGTCAGATTTAGGTCGTGGGCCGAACGCTGGGGGTGTCTTGGCTTGGCAGCTAGAGCCATGGCGGGCGTAGTGGACTTCCAGGACAAAGAGCTGGTGAAGGCCTTTCTGGAGAACATGGAGGTGGAATCCAACTACCAGTGCTACTGCGAGAAGAACCCAGATGCTTGTTACCGACTGGTAGACTATTTAGAAGGAATCCAGAAGAATTTTGATGAGGCTGCCAAGGTGTTGAAGTTCAACTGTGAAGATAACAAACACAGTGAGAGCTGCTATAAACTGGGGGCCTATTATGTGACTGGAAAAGGTGGACTGACCCGTGATCTGAAAGCTGCCTCCAGCTGCTTTCTGATGGCTTGTGAGATGCCAGGAAGGAAGTCTGTAGAAGCATGCATAACCTTGGTCTCCTTGCACATGATGGACAAGTAAACAAGGTCAACGAGGACGGCCAGCCTGATCTGGGAAAGGCCAGAGACTACTACACAAGGGCCTGTGATGGCAGCTATGCCTCCAGCTGCTTTAATCTTAGTGCCATGTATCTGCAGGGTGCCCCCACTTTCCCCAAGGACATGGGCCTTGCATGCAAATACTCCATGAAAGTTTGTGACCTAGGCCACATCTGGGTCTGGGCCAATGCCAGCCACCTGTATAAGCTGGGGGGTGGTGTCGATAAAGACAAATCAAGGCTGAGGTGTTAAAAAATCGAGCCTGGCAACTGCATAAAGAACAGCAGGAAAATGTCCAGTCATTAACTTTTGGGTAGTATGTTCATCACCTACACAACTAAGTCAGCTTGAGGCTGCCCCTTCCTATTTCTGACCTTAGTGGTCCACCTATTGAAGCAGGAAGACTTGGACTTGGTATCAGGACCTCTGGACACAGATGCATTATCCCAAAGTGTCAGCTACTGGGACATAGCTTAAACTATTTCAGACAATATTTTATCTGCTGTGGTCTATGAAGACAACATTTATAGGGTTTTGACTTTTCATACTTAAAGCTCTGAAAAACAGGAGCAAATGAGAGCCACGGCACTCATGGGTGGGTGGAGAGGAGAGTTTAAGAGCAGGACGTTGGGAAAATTAAAGCCACAGGGGCTGAAGGAATCAGACATGATTATTATTATTATTTTAGTAGGGAGGGCTTATGTATCTTGATTTATATAATAGAGGGCTTAAGGAGCTAAGAACAGTTAAATAGCCACAACTGCCACCCTCTGACTTATGTAATCATTGGTGTGGGCTTCCTTTTTGCTTTTAGAATCACATATTTCAATAAATTCTAGAGCTCTGGGGGATGTGACGGGAGACATAGAAATTAAAGGTGGTTATAATAAAGAATATGAAATATAAGTCTTTCTTTAGCGGAGACATTCACATTTAAAAATTAGCCAGGGCCTTTCATCTGGCTCTCATCTGAGGGAGACAATTATTCCTTTCCCAAGGCAACACCAGCTAGATTTGTAAGCAAGAACTTTGGGACATCTTGTCCCTCAGAACTGGACCTTTTCAACTTCCACATCTTGTCCTTCAGAACTGGACCTCTTCACCTTCCTTGTAATAGATTTTTTTTTATTTTAAATCAAAATAAATAATTTTGATTTAAATAAATTTTTTTGATTAGTAAAAAAAAAAGATGTCAGATATACAGTGCTCTGGCCTTTACATCATTGCTTTATATCATTGGAATGTCACCAAAACTGCAACATTTCACCCAGAATTTAGATTCACTCCATTAGTAACCCCTTTTATGGGAGTGGCTCTTATTGGGTCACACCTAAAGTGTAACCTAAAGGTCACCCATCTATATGAAGCACAAGGAGAGATGAGAGAACAAGCCAGGCCACCCTGGATTGGTAGTTGATGGTTTTCATAACTAAGGGAACTTCCATAGAGGCTTTGTCCTAGCGACTACAAGACAGATGGTTTCTGCACCAGCTGACCTGATATTAAAAGTTTAATTTAAAGTTTAATTTAATCACGGGCACCATCCAGATGGTCTTAGCAACATATTTCATCTCAGGGACTTATCCTTGGTCATCTAGAAGGTACACACCCTGGGGTCTGGAGAATGGGAAGAAGCCTCCATTTTCCAACTTTCCAGTTTCAGCTCTTGGGTGAGCAGGTATCTGTGTACTTTAGATTGTCTTACCCACCAGCTTCCCAGTGCCACTTCTAGACATACAACCTTAGCTGCAAGTGCAAAAGGAGAGATACTTTACAAAGGTAGAGAAGATACAACATGTAACACAAGCAAACTTAAATCAAGTTGGCAAAGTCTTCATATTCCATGATTTGTACATGGTCTTGACCACGGAGACACCAGGATTTTCGCTGCTAGAACCAGGGAGCTTCCACCTGGTTCAGGTTAAAGCAAACACAGGGGACACGCCACACATACTCCATGAAGAACACAAAATGGTTTCCAGACCAGGGGGCTCCCACTCCCCCAGGACTCACTCTGGCTCCAAGTTGTTTCCATGGGAGTGAAGACGAGTATCAGTGCTGAGGTCCCTTCTCAGCCTTCTCTCTGCAGTGCCCACTCCTGCACCTGCAACTCCCATCACCGATGTGACAGCCAGTGTGGAGCAGATTCAAAGTTGAGTATGATAGAAGTTCATTGAGGAGATTATTATGAACCAGACTGAGAACCCAGAGTGAACACCAATGCTAGGTTTCTGTGAATGACTGATCTCCACACTCAGATTTTTAGGGATTCTGTTTATGTAGGAACATACATAAAATGAATACATTTTTTTCTCACAAATGAAATGAGACTTTTAGTAAAGGTATAATATTTCACTTTGCTTTCTAACAAAGTTAGTTCACTGCTACAAGAGAAGCATATTCCTCACTTCAGGGCCATCCCCAGGTCTCAAAGCTAATTCAGCTGTGAGAGCATCTGCATTTGAAAAGATGTAGGCAACTGCGATAATCTGACTCTCATCCTAAAAGCACCCCCACAGATATGAGGATGCAATCCAGTCATCACCTTAGGCTCCTTCTCCCTACAGCTCTCAAACCTACCAGGGCTGACTCTGTAGGATTTTTTCCAGACTTTCCTTAGTTTCTCCTAAAGTTCTCTTCACAGTAAACATGGATCATTTTTCTACTGACTCCACCCATCTGGCAGGATGGAGCAGGTATTTTCTAACAGAGCAACAGTAGAATATTTTGCAGTCCACACTCCCGAGATGGGGTGTCAATAAGCAGGTGTGTGTATCCCTGTGCCCAGTGTCCCAGCTTCCTGCGCAGGGCCCTTTTCCCCTCAGGCTCATTCAGAGCAACTGGTACAGACAGCAGCACAGCAGCCCAGTGGGAAAAAACAGGGCAAAGCTGAGGAAACCTGACCACATGGGTTTTGGGCTCTGATTTTTTTTCAAGAAGAGAAAGCAAACTTTATTAAGTCATATTTAGATGAAATAGAATCATAGTGACGTTTCACACATTGAGTGATATGCACATTAGCAGAGGGTCGCTCTTGTTAGGTTCCTAAATACCGACGTTCCTCTAGATCTTCCTGAAAATTATTAGCCATAAACAAACTTTTTGTTTTCAAACTCATTTTGGATTGACTCCCACTTTCAGGTGGGTGAAACTGGCAGTGAGGAACTCTAACTGGAAGCTACAGCTTTGGGATGATCATGTGGGGCATCCTGGAAGAAGAGGTGCAGCACTCAAAACAATGGACTCTCCACGTGTGCTGACTATCCAAGGTCAAGGCCATGTTGTGTGAGAATTGCTACAGACTAAAAATAACTCCACATTACCCACTTAACTCAGGATGTTGATGCGTTGTACTTGGAGGGGCGTTACAGCTTGGTGTTGGAGCCATACTTGGCACCCACTTGAGCCTCAGTTCCTGAAGTGCAAATGAATGTTTTCCTGGGTTCACGGTAACCACCAGCCCGGAAATGGCTGAAAGGCTACATCACCCTCATCCCAGGAATGTCCAGAGAAAGGACCAACTGAGGAGAGCCCACCCTCCACCCTAAGGGCACAACCCTTCAGTGTCCTTCACACCTCAGTCCACCAGGATCAGATTGAAAGCCAGCCAGTTTCACATCAGATGCTCTGCTTCTTTGCTGTTACTATCCTCGTCCCTGAAGAACCATCCCCAGTGAAACAGGTACCCGAGAAGCCCTGTGCAGGAATAATCACACATACAGTCCCATGGTGACTGTGGTTCAGTCACTGGAGCTAAGTCAGAAGGTTATAGCCCCTGTCTCTCATGAAGTCCAGTTCATGTTGACTAGACTGGGCTGGACTATTCACTTCAGGGTGACTCACCTTCATGGATAAAGAGATCTCAAGTTTAGTTTCCATGAGACTCTCCACAGGACAACTTGAGTATCCTCGTGTCATGGTGGCTGATTAGCCCAGAGTGAGTGACCCAAGAGATGAACATGGCAGCTGCAGTGACATTAAGGACCGGTTGTTGCCCTTAACTTGGCTGCTCTCAACTCCACTAGTTCTGTGGATCACAGCAACTGTTCAGTGAGACAGTGCCTTCAAAAGGGCATGGTAACAGAAGGGAAGGAACTTTGGGCATCCTCATGGAAAATGACAACAAGGAGTGATGTACAACAATCTTAAGTGTACCACCAAATGAATCTTGATTCATGTATATGTCCTAGATAGCCTCGTTCCTATCAAGTCTGGAACATTTTGATCATTCCAGAAAGTTAATCTACCCACCAAAGCAACTACTTATCTGACTTGTGATGTCAGATTAATTTTGTCTCCTTTAGAACTTCACATATATGGAAATGTGACACTGTATATGTTCTATTTTCTTATGTTCAGTATAACATCTCTGAAGATCATCTATGTGATTGCACATATAAGTAACTCATTTGCTTCAAAGTCAAATATCTCACTGCATGAAAATACTGAAATATCTCATCATCAGAACTACAGGATCTGGAGAGGGGGCTGTAAACAACCATAGTATCTACATAAAAACATAGGTCAGTCTGGTTGTTGATTGGATTCAATTTTACTGAATTCAGTGTTGTCTGGTGTCATATTATACTCAAGGCACTGATTTTGACAGAAAGATAGCAATAGAAAAAGGAACATCACATGGTTCCGCTCTCAAAAAACCACAAGTTACTGGTCAAACAGAAGCACATAGAGTGAACCTGGCAGGATACACCATGAGCAATGTGGAACAGAGAGTTGATGAGGAAGGTAGCTACTTAGTTTTAGAATCTCAACCACAAATCTAGGAAGGATGGAAGAACTTTCATTCCTTAAAACCAAAAGTAATAAAATAAAGTGCATTGGGGGAGAATGCCTTATAAGTATGAGAAGTATAAAAAGGTACTGTGAAGGATTGAGCTTAGATTCCAGAGACAGGAAGGGACCTGGGCACTGAGGACAGGACTTCACCTCTCCTAACTATAGCACACTGCTGGAATGGGGAGATGGCAACTACATGTTATCATGGTTCATGACATGTCATAGTCCCCTCACGATTCCTCCGCTTCGGTATAGATTCTGACAATAGACTCCTCTGTTAACACCTTGAGGATGGTAAACATATCACTACTTCCCTCACTGAGAGAGAAATATGGTTTCAGAGGCTGGGTGAAGTTGCTTTTGAAAGTATAGAGAACGGTATAATCTGTCACATTGTAGAAAGAGATCAACCCTTTCTCATATTGCAGAAAAATACCCAGTATCCGGGGGGGTTTTGGGATATTAAGAAGAGAGCAGGAGCTGGAAAGAGCCTTGCATGTACCATTTGTCTGGGAAAGTATCCAGAAATTATTCCCAGGACTAACAGAGACACCCTTTCTTTTCCTGCTAATTGAGTTCACACACAGTCCTAGAGCCCAGGTGCTCCTTGCTGATATTCGGACCTCCCAGTAATGGTCACCATCCGAGAAGCTGTTCTGACCCAGCACAGTCACCAGAGTATCAAGTCGCTCAGAAGTGTCAGGAAGATTGTGTCTTTGTAAAGCAGATGTCACACATTTCCCATTCTCTGACACCCGAAGATTAGGATGAGCTGTGGTTTTATCCAGTTTGATGTCCTCTGCAGAAAAAGGAATGGATTAGTTAATTGTAGGATTTAAGACCTTTGAGAATCCAAGAGAGTAATCACAGCAGGGTCAGGAATAAATCATATCACTTAGGGAATTGTTTTTAAAAGTACTGAAAGATGAGATAAATATCCTCCCAACTCATTGTCCATAATGCCAATCTATGCCCAAATCCGAAGCTCTCTTTTTGGAGCAAAACAATCTCATCTGTGAGACTGATTTTCAGTGCCATGTCAGAGATTCCAGAGAAAAACTAGTAAAGTTAGAGAGTGGCATGGTGAGTGTACTAAAAGGTTTTAATAATGGTATAAATCTCAGAGTGCTATAAAGTATTTTCACTAGTAATATCATGCTCACTGTGAATAGAGTAAAAGGATGTAAAAGGATAACAGAGGCACAGAGGAAGGGCAGGGAGAAACCCCATCTACAAAGTGCAGACACTAAAACATGACCAGTGTGCCCAAGAAGCAGGAATGTGTCTGTTGCAGCTGGAGGGGAAGAGGATGCAGGGGAAAGAGATGGAAGTAGAAAGGCAACAAGAGGGTATGCATCATTTCAGCCTATGAAGATCATATTTGGGATTCTGGCATTTTCCTGGATGAGATGGAGAGAATGGGAGGGTAAAACTGGAGAGAATGAGCAATAAGACTGTTCAGTGGAGTTTGTGGTACGAAAAACAGAACTAGGGTAGGAGGCACCTAGAGAAGTTAGATCAAGTGGGTGTTGCTCTTTCCCTCTTATTTCTGGAAAGGGACATAACAGCATGTGAGTGTGTGCATGAGAATGAGGCGATGGACATCAGAGAAGTGAGCAGAGGGGGAATTGGGAGAACAACCACCAAATCCTATATTTAATTAATCCATTTTAATTCTGGAAAGTCTGGTGGTTGTGAGGACGAGGTTAGATGACTTATTCTCACTGATCATCAAATTGTGTTTCAGAATAAGGTGGCTCAGCTACATCCATGTTCTGCAGAGCTTCTGCGTCACTTACAGGAAACTTTTCTGAAATAGAATTTCTCCCCTCTGATGACTTGATTCACATTTAATGCTAAGCTCATATATCCAAAATCAAAGGATTTTCCAAGTTCAAATGTGTCACTGATTATTTGGAAAAACCACGTTTTTACAGCAGAATTCAAAAGAAGTTAAATAGCAAAGTCATTCTTCACCCCCATTACTAACTTTACATTTACCTGAAAATCTTCGGGCTTTATTCAGATCTGCAAATAGAAACACGCATAGTTAGACTAGTGACTGGGCAGAATGGGAGCTGTTGTAAGTAACAACATAGGACAGGGTACATTTTTTGTCATTTTGATGTCACTTACCCTCTATTCTTTGGGCGATCGTTGGGTCTGCAACCAATCAGAAAGAAAGAAGTGCTTCAAGGAGATGCACGCTATTTCCAATTTAGCATAAAGAGAGAAATATAGAACTTACCAAGGAAGCTAATGATTTCATCTAAAAATATAGAATGAAAAGATTAAAAATATTAGTTACTGATACTCCATGAAATTTGATGCTAAACTTTAGAACTATATAAATAACAAGTTATCAGTGAATACCTGCCAAATTTCTGAAGTTTGAGACTCAAAGACAGGACAATTTGCCCTACATATTTACATGGGACTCAACTCTGTTGTTCAGCAAACTGTCACTTATATTTGTACCCTTGCTTCTGAAGTTCATCACAAGCAACTCTTTCATTTCAACTATTGCTGCAGTCAGTTCAGTTTCCCATCATAACATTCCTTAATTAATTGCAAAAAGAAAGCCTATTATCATAGCACAGTTTTATTGAAAGTTTTCTTTAGTCTAAGAGATATTTTTGATTCCAGATAGTATAACCAGCATGAGGTCTATCCACGGGGACATGGGCAAGAAACTTATCAGCTGTGACTGCTAGAAGCACTCCATGATTTAAATGGACAAAGAAAGGTCACATCAGAATTCCTACAGACTTTTTATAAGAATTTTTAAAGCTTTTAGCTTAGTTAGAAATACTATCTTTTTTAATATTTTTGATTGATTCTTCACAGTAAAGGATTTCTCCCCTCAGGTGCAATCACTATAGTTTATTCCAACCACTGAAGGGCTCACAGTCCTCTACCACCATGGAATACCCAAGCAATTACATATCTGAGCAAATGATAGAGATAGAGACAGATAAAGAGATAGAGATAGAAATAAAAATGGTGATGGAGAGGGAGATGAAGATGGAAATAGCGATAGATATGGAGATACATACGAGGGATACAAAATCACTATCCAGAAGATTTTCACAGCTGCCTTATTTATAATGACATGGGACCATGTTGACAGTCCACAAATGGATGAGTAGAAACAGAAAATAGCATAGCTATACATATCTCTCTATATATAGATATGTATATGTGCATATGCAAAGATGTAGATGTAGATATGTATGACTATCCAATTATATTTCAATTCTGTTCATATATACTAAAATATAACTCAACCAGAGGAAAGGAAATCCTGCCATTTAAATTAACACGGATGGACATTGGAGGCATTATGCTCAGTGACATAACTCTGAAAAAGATTGTGTATGGTATCACTTAAATGTAGAATAATACAAAAAACTGTTGGGCGCTATCACAGATCAGACTGGCTTCATGCTGTGAAAATGTAGAACACCTCATTTTCCTGCCTTATCAGTCCCCGAAAAACTGGAGACAGGATGAGCATAGGAACCTCTGAAGAGTGATAAGCATCCCATCCCTCCAATGTTTCCTTTGGGAAACATTCCTTAAAGAGATAGCAATCATTTTGTGAGTGATCCCTCTGTATCCAATTACCTCACAAGAACCAGTAAAGTTAAACTGTTAACCAATTTTACTACACCTTCACCATTTTGCCTTCCTTTGAAATTCATCATGAATTGTGCTCTGTTTTCTATATACACCTCTTTCTTTGTTTAATAAAGTATTGACTGGCTCATCAGCTCCAGCTGATCCTTAGCTCATAGCTAAGCAATCTTCTCTCATCTGTCCTTTCTTTGTACCCTGCATTCAGCTCCCCCAAAAAAAACAGTTTCAAATAACAAAGTTCTACCTTATGTTTACCAGAGATGGTGTGGGAGGAGTGGAGAAGCTGTATGAAGGTTATCAAAAAATAATCTTACTGTTACAAATAAATTGTAGTCACATAATGTACAAATGAAATATTCTTTTATGGTCAATGGTGAATTGAATCAGAGTGGGACTGATTGTGTGTGTGTATGTGTGTGTGTGTGTGTGTATACATTTCACTTACCTTTCTCTTTCATTTCACTTTCTGAAAAAGCAAGTAATCAAAATAAAAGCATGTTATAGAATGTCTTCCTTTCTGTATCCACAGAAAATTCACTCAGATCTGACCCCCATTTGCCAGCAGATATCATAAAATCAGACTTGATGACTCACTTGGTGCCTCACACAGACTCTTTTTCTGAGTAAGATATACTGACACAAACTAAAAAATACTGTTTAGGTTGTGAATTATTGCATATAGGAAAGAAACAAGGTATGAAAAGGATTCGCTTCCTTTTTTAGTCCTTTTTCACACCATTGAGGTCTCAAATTTGAAAGCATTGGGGGTCATGTTCCTGCAAATTCTACCCTTTCTTTCCATTGATTCCAAGGGTGAGATCTAAAACTGACATTGGTATTTTACTTCATCACAAAAACAATTAAGAAAGGATCTGGTAAAAGATAAGAAGAAACTGGAATAGTGATAAAGTATTTCCTTACAGGGACAGACATCACTGAATAAAAGATTTGGGGATGGGGCTGTTTACCTAATACTGGGGCAAAGAGGGGGGTATCATTGCACACTCAAGTCATGAAATCAAGCTTTTTACTAAGTAACAACCCTACAAACAAATGTGTACCCAGGACCCAGACCTTAAAATATTCCAACAACAGCCTGATTATCTGCCCTGAACTTCAAGAGCTTCAGGAGCTTTAGGAGCTGGATCAGATATTGAGCTGAGCCTCATTCATTCCCCAGAATGAGTTCCATGTTACTGTAGAACTAATGACAGGTGGAATTTCCACAGTAATTCCTCTTACTACAACATACTAACTTTTCTTTGTGAGACTTTCCTGGGATAAGATTCAATAAATGTCATCAGAAATCCCCTTTTTAGAAGTTTGCTAAGTAGAAAATAATCAAGTATGTTTGTTGAACAGTGTCAAATACATCCAAATTAGCACTTCATCATAATAGCTTTCAATTAAAACTTTGGCGAAATGTGACTCTACAACACATAGTTAACAGGCTTTTGGAAAGAAAGGGAAAGAATTTGTCTCTTAAAGTTCATCTGTATGTTTAGGTGCTCAAATGTTTACTCTTTCTCTTGGGGAAGATTTTGGTGGTTTCCACAGGTCCTCAACCATTGCCCAGCACCACTGAGGGACTGACTACTTCCCTTCACCCCATTCTCCTGGGAAATGTGGAATCTGGATTGACACCTAAATAGGTGTTTTCCTAGCAGTTAGTGGCCAGTGTTCTTCACTGAGGCCTCTTTTTAGCCCAGAAGAGAAAAGGCATAGGCATGGGGTTCAGATCAATATAGGATCAAGATCTATTAATAAAATATTGATGATAAGACATAAGAGATACTGTTGATTAAATGTTGAGTGATGTTTAACTATGGACCAAACAAAAAACAGAGTTTAACTTCTCTTGTATGACATGATCTAGAAAATTAAACCTCAAAAAGTCTCCTGACCAAAAAAAGGGAAAATGGAGGTATTCCTATCCCAGACTTCAAATTACACTACAAAGCCATAGTAATTAAAACAGCTTGGTACTGGTACAGAAACACATCAGAGCAATGGAACAGAATTGAGTACCCTGAAATAAAACCACATATATATAGTCAACTAATCTTTGACAAAGGAGTGAAAAACCTACGTTGGAACAAATACAGCCTCTTCAATAAATGGGGAAACTGAACCAAGACATGCAAAAAAAATGAACCAAGAAACATCCTTAGCACCTTGTACAATAACCAACTAAAATGGATAATAGAGCTGGATGTAAGACTGGAAACCATAATATACATAGAGGAAAATGTGGGCAAAACTCTCCATGAATTACAATTCAGAAATCCATTTCTGGACATAGCTATAGCAGGTAAAAAAATGAAGGAAAACATAAACAGCTGGAAATACATCAAACTAAAAAACTTCTGTACAGCAAAAGAGACAACAGACAAAACAAAAAAAACCAACCAAGTGGTAGAAAATCTTTGCCCTCCATACAAGTGATAAGGGTCTAATAACAAAAACACACAAAGAACTCACACAACTTAACAAAAACGAAGAAAAAACCCAGTTAAAAAATGGGGAGAACTAAAAAGACACTTCTCTCCAATGAGTAAATACAAATGGCCAACAGGCACATGAAAAAATGTTCAACATCACTAGCAATAAGGGAAATGCAAATCAAAACCACAATGAGATGCCACCTTACACCAGTAAGAATGACCCACATTCAAAAAACAGGCAACAACAAGTGCTGGTGTGGTTGTGGAGAGAAAGGAGCACTCTTACACTGCTGGTGGGAATGCAAACTGGTTCAGGCACTATGGAAAACTGTGTGGAGGACCCTCGAATTAATGGAAATGGAACTACCATTTGACCCAGCAATTGCTTTTCTGGGAATCTATCCAAAGGAGATCTCAATGCTTGTACAAAGGGACACCTGTGCTCAGATGTTTATTGCAGCACTATTTATAATTGCAAGGACATGGAAACAACCCAAATGTCCCAAAACAGATGACTGGATGAAAAAGATGTGGTACATATACACAATGGAATATTACTCATCAATTAAAAATGACAAATTTGATGATTTTATAATAACATGGATGTACTTAGAAGAAATCATATTAGCAGAAACAAGTCAGAAAGAAAAATACAGAAACCAAATGGTTTCATTAATATATGGGACAGAGGAAAAATAAACAAAAAGCCATGAGGAAAAGTCAAAACAAGCTAACAACCAAACTGAAATACACAATTCGGGGGTGGCAAGGGCAGGAGAGGGTGGGAACCAGGGAGGGAAGATGGTGAGCAAACCCCAGGGACTACATGTGAAACTTATAAATGAATAGATTATTTAATAAATGTGAAGCTTATAAATGAATAGATTATTTAATAATAAAAAAGAAAAAATGCAAAAGAAAATTAAACAGGAAAAAAAAACAGGCAAAGAAAGCAAAAATCTTACTTACTAAGACCTGTTTTCCCATAAATATATTTGTAGACTGATTGCCCTGATGTGAACACAGCACAGGAACCCAGGCTCTCAGTAGAGAGGGATGCATGATCTGACACCAGCACAAGGCACCACACAACACAACAATGAGGGTGCATGGTGGCGGTGCTTGTGGGAGCACATAGAGCTCTGATGAGGGAGGAAGGGAGGAAGCATCAGATTGCCACAGAAGAAATATGGTTCATCAGGAAATAATCAAGGAAATAAAAGGTTCCAGGATGGGGAAAAGTAAGTGCCAAGGCCAAGAGAAGATCAAACACTAGACAGGCACAAGGTTGAGAGAGTTAAGAAACAAAATCATACAATGTTGTGAAACTTATATATAAATAAATAAAATATAATTAATTAATTTTAAAAAAGAAACAAAATCAAAACAAAAATACATAAACTAAAAAACACTAACATGGTAACTATGTGTCAAAGCTAATGTTATCTTCTAGCAATTTATATATGACATTGAGAAATCTTTTAAAAAGGCAAATTGTAGTGCTTATATATTGGGTTGGCATCTCATCATATAAAATACAAATTAAGAGAATTATTACTTATTAACAAAGCATTTAATAATTGCAAAAAAACTGATTTGAAAAATCAAGCTTCACACATTGATTTATATGTGCTATATGAAGACTTGTCTATAAAATAGAAAAGAGTTCTACTCACCAATCTGTCTAACTAACAGTTCTGCATAATATAAGAGAAAGAAAACAAATCCATAACCATCAAAAATTATCATTTAAAGTCACATCTTTCAAGACATAATTTTTTGATGACATAGTTTTTTATCATATCAATCAAAGAAGTAAAATCATAGGGTAGAAAAGAGAAAAAGGAAAGCAGGCATATTTTCATCAATCAGTTGGGTGGTTTATAGGTTACCACACAAAGGATTGTGAACTCCATTATATAGAGAAGCCATCACCTCAAGAACTAAGCCAGTTGCTAGAAGTCCTTCTCCTAACTTGTAGAACCACCACAAAATGTTCCAGAAATAATTCTCACTGGATTATTCATGGGGTCTGAGCACCAGGGGCAGGGACAGACTCAGTGAGCCCTGGAAAGGGGTCATGTCTTCAGGGTCAGGAATAATCTGAAACAGACAACCAGCCCTCACTGCCCCCCAAGAAGAAACCCTGGACATCACTGGACAGAAACTTTGTCCTGAACACAGTAAAGGGGTCATAAACTGATGGTAATAGAAGTGCCAATTGATATCCTGAAAACTGATACATAGGGTACAGGATTCCAAAAATTGGCAACAGGTGTTTTAAGAAAGACTCTTCCAGACCTGAAGAGGTTTTGCAAATGCAGAGGAGAAAGAAGACTCTTTCCACAGAATTGCTCATCCCAATTCCAGTGGAAGTGAACACCTTACAAAGTAAACTGAAAAACAAAAAGCAAGTCTGACACTATGGAGCTGTTGATGGGGTACCAGGCCCTGCTCTGCATTTAAATGCTGCACCAGGTGCCTCTCCTTAATTTTCTTACCAGTTTATTGGCCCTTTACTTGGTACTTTGTCCAGTGTATCTTCTTTACAGAAGGAATATAATGTTTACAAACATGAAGCTGTTATGAGATTATGACTCAACAGAACTCAGAGAGGTTCTGAATGCTGGCTAGGACAAAACAAAAGGAGAATCCCAGGCACTAAGTATAAATGTATCTGATCATATGTATACAAACAATTTCTGTCTTAAATCACTCCACCAGATTCATCTGGCATGTATACGGTGATCCATGAATTAAGCTCAGAAAAGAAATGAATGACTTACTACTTTTATCCCTGAAACGAGCTATAAAAACAAAAACACAAATAAGTTAGATGGCAAATCTAAAACTTCTAATTGTTCATTACTCTGGGGAGCTCACAAAGCCTGCACAGATGAGAGGTGGGAGTTACCTATGAGGTATGTGAGCCAAGAATTGTGCAGCTGACTCACAAATAGAAATTACATTCATACAAACTCATGTCAAATTCTGGAGAACCCACACTCGTTGGGAAAGGCCTGATGGCCTGATAGCCCCTAACCCCAGAACCCTCCCCAAGGCAGTGGTCTCCAGGGCCCAGTGTGACTTGTTAGTGAATATTGAGCAGAGCTGAGCTGCCCCACACTAATCTACCCCCAGAGGACAATATGGATATAAACCTTGATTATATTCTTTAAATGATTTCCAACTGTCTGAATGGCATTATTGATTGCATATTCGGTAACTGGGGAAAGTGGAATCAAAGAAAACCAGAGATGTTTCATTCACCCAGCAAGAACTTTCTGAGAAGCTGTCCCCGTAGACTGTACATAAAGCTCTACTGTGTCTGGAATCTCCTGCTGGCCCCAGGAGATGTTCATATTCAATTGACCCAGCAACGGAACCTCAGAGCCACTGCTCTAGGACATGCCTAGGATTCCAGTCTCTGTCGCCTCCAGAGCTAACTTCTCCCTTCAGCTCTCAGTGCCTCCAAGATCAGGTTCTAGACTCACTGGGCTGGGATGGACTGAGAGAGAGTAGCATCTAGAGGGGTCTTCAGCTTGCACATAGCAGTCACAGCATTTGAAGCGAGTGTGTGCATTAAACCTCATCAAAGTTGACCAAGAGAGTAGAACTTCAGTTTACAAGGTATTCTAGTCTTTCTGGAAGTTTTACTGTAATGTGTATGCTAAATCTATTTTTTCAGTAATATTTTGGTTTTCAGTCAGAGCATGAAAAACACAAACTCTCTCATACAGAAACGTTGGTTCATTCTTACATGTTACCTCTTGTTCCCAATCTGTAAGACAAAGGTCAAGTGACCCAAGTCTGGCAGCCTGGAAAGCTGCGGGTCTACCACCTGGATTTGATCTCCCCTTTGTGCATTTATATGTGTTCATTTCAATCAATCAATTGATAATTAAACTTATAGTATAGATTGTAATGTTTAAGTCAACCTCACATTTTATAAACCATCCAGCACAGGCTGATAGAACAGGCATGCTCAGGGTTTCTCCTCTGGCTCAGCATCACCCGGGACTTTGTTAGAAATGCCTGTCGTAGGCCCAACCCAGACAGATTGAAATTCAAGGGTGTAATCCAGCAACCAGTGTTTCAACAAGCATCTCACCAGGTAATTCCTGTGGCTTGCTCAGGACTGAAAGCCCTGCTCTACTGGGCCCTAAGGAATAGCTTAGAGAGCATAGTGCTGCAGGGGCTGCCCTGGTCTCTGCAACTGATGAGACACAGCAGCTCACAGGGCTGTGCAGGAATAGAGCACATGTGTAAGGCCGGGCATGGTGGCTCGTGCCTGTAAGCTTCAGCCTATGAAGCAGCCAGGGCTAGGGATCCCAGTTCGAGTCCTGCCTGGGGCCCATAGCGAGACCTAGTTCCAAAAAAATAGCTGGGCGTGGTGGCACACGCCTGTCATCCCAGCTACCTGGGAAGCAGAGGCTGGGGATTGCTTGAGTCTGTGGTACCCCAGGCAACGAGAGCCTGCGGTTCCACAGGCAAAAATAGCGAGACTAGTCTTTAAAAAAAAAAAAAACACGGGTAAACTGGGGAAGTGCTCACAACCTTTTTAAACTCCCACCCTAGAGTCTCTATTTTAAGGGGCATTGATGGTTCAGTGGTAGAATTCTCGCCTCCCCTTAGAGTTTCTATTTTATCATGATCAAGGTTAGCGTTTTAAGAACCTCCAGGCACACAAGGTCCCTGCATTATTTTCTTCCTGGATTCAATGCCTGTCAAGCACAACTTCAATCTTTGACTTTATCCATTAAATTGAAGATGAATTTCTCTGAGTGAGAATGTAACAAACTTACAACTCTCCCAATCGGTGATCTCTGGGGGAAAAAAGAGAGAGAGAAATGAACTGATTAGTAGGACTCATGAAGGGTCTGGTTGAGCTGACTTGAGCTCATGAGAAGATGCTATATGATCCTGTTTGACAGGTCAGATTCCAAATGACTACTAAAATTGTTTGAAGGGTCAGTGTGTGACTATCCATCCATATGGATCTTCCCAGCAAGACAACAGAACAAAGCAGGCAGAAGGTCCAACTAAAAATGGAGGGTTTTATACCAATAAAATTGTAAAGTCTATCTTCAAATAAATCATTAAGATAAAAAGCTTTTGTTATTTTTATTCATGTCCATTTTTATTATTGTTGTGTAATTCAACAGCATTAATAACAATACATGGTTGTAGAAATATTCTACAATTTCCTTAACATCTCATCACCCCAAAAAGGAACTCTGTAGCTAGTAGGCATGGCCTTCACTGATCTCATCCTGCAACTCCTTTTCACCTCATATCACACTATGCATCTATAATTTGACTTCTAGAAAATTCATCTCAGTCTGACTCATTTAACTTAGCATAATGGTTTTGACATGCCTTCATGTTTTTGAAAATACGAAATCTCATTCTAATTTTATACTTCAATAGCATCTATATCTGTGCACAGTTCCACTCTTACACTACTAATCCTGTTTAAACACACTGACGTGATGAAATATCCCATGTTTTGGATGACTGACGTCTTGATATTGGGAGTATAAGGCTTCCAAATTTGTTCTTCAGTTTCAAGTTTGCTTTTGCTACTTAGAATCCCTTTTAATCAGTATAAAGTTGAAGGCGGACTACTCTCTTTGGAAAAAAAATGAAACTTGAAAAAAATGAATCATTTTTTGGAAAAAAATGATATTAAGTAGAATTTCAATAATACCAGATAATATTGACATCTTAACAATATTAGGCTTTTTTAATAATCAATGTACGGTTTCCTCCCATTTATTCAGATACTCTATGCTTTCAGCAATACCATGTATTTTTCAGTATGCAATTCTTTTACCTCCTTGATAACATTTACTCCTCTTTAGCTATTTGTCTAAGAGGCTATTATAAGTAGATTAGGTAAGATGATTCATTGTATTTGTATAAAAACACAATTGAATTTTGTACTGTTGTCTTAAAACTACACATTTGATAAATCAGCAGCTTTCTTGTGTGTTCAGTCCTATGTTTAGAATGATGGCATCTTTCAATAGAAATTATTTTATTTTGCTTCCAGTTTGAATGCCTTTTTCTTTTTCCTGTCCTACTTCTCTGAATAGAATTTCAAGTATAATGTTAAGTGGTAGTAGTGAAACTGGTATCCTGGCCTTTTTCCCAATGGTAGGAGAAAATTATCACTTTTTCCCCTCTTTAGTATGGAAGTAGCTTTGGATTTTTCATAAATTCCCTTTCTTGTTGAGAAAGCTTCTGGTACTATTATTTTTATAAAGATTTTTTAATATTAAAATGAAAGATTTTGGAAATGAGTTTTTGTCATTTCAGATATCATGTTATTTCACTAATGCAGTTGATTGCACTGCTTGGGCTTTTTTTTTTTTTTTAATGTTGTGCCTTCTTTACTCCATGAAGGTGTTTTGCAAGCATCTCAATCAGTGTAGGTTCATCAACAGTTTTAGGAGCTAAAGAATGTTGGGGACCTTGGAATTATCTTCATAGAATTTTTAATAATGAACAGGGGAAACACAGGCAGCAATGAAACTGCCACTTGAGTTCCTCATGAGTTTTCTCTAAGTCTCCTTGCATTCTCCTCATGCTCTTCTACCTGGCATTTTCCCCAGCATCCTCAGGGTCATGCTACCCCTTTTATTCTCACCCTCCCAGTCCCAGGTGAGCCCATTCACACATGAACACACCCATTAGGCCAGGCATGTACAATCGTGAGGCAGTGCAACAGGTGCTGGTCATAGAGGCTAATGGAAGAAGAGTATGGAAAAACCCTGATAATTCCCTTACCCCACAGAAGGGCATGAAAACTGTGCCATGTGTGAATGAGAAATTACTTATTTGAGGTGTATAAGCCAAGAATTATGAGCTCAACCACAAGTGGAGAGAGAAACTGCACACACAGATGTTGGGCTGATGCTGGAGTACCCACACTGTCACTCAGAAAGGTCTCAACATACCCAACCAGACTGTGAGCATGGTGGTATATACTCAGAGCCAAAGTGACATGTTAGGGGACTATTTAGAATATTGGAGCTGCCTTCTCCTGAAAAAAAATCCCATTACAAACATTCTTTATATTTTTTAAATAAATGCAAAAGTCTTAAATAGTAATCTCTCTCACATTATTAATTACAGATTTGTGGAATTACAGGAGTGAAATGAAAGAGAATGAGTATATCCAAATCACATTTCTATGCTCAGCAGAGTGTAAGAAGTTAGTGTTTCACACTCTGATTCACCCAGCAAGAATTTCTACCTGAGAGACTGTCCCCAGATACTGCACAGAAACCACTAATGTGTAGAATTTTCCACTAATGTACAGAATTTTCCTGCAGGCCCAGGAGCCCTTTACACACCCTCTAGCCCAGCATCCCCTCTTCAGAGCCTCTATGTTAGGACAGTGTCCTGTCCCCTCTCTTAACTCCCTACATCTGCCTTGTCCCTTTAGGTCTCAGGGCCCTGCAGCCTCCAGTTCTTACACTCACTGGGCTGTGGATGCCCTTGGGGAAACTAGCAGAAAGAGATCTTTTGCTTCATCCTGCATATTGCAGCCATAGTCCTTAGACTGAGTGTGCATTTCACCTGCTCTAAATTGACCAAGAGAGCAGAATTTCAGTTCTGACAGTGCTCTAGTCTTTCTGAAAGATTTAATGTAATTGTGCTAAATATAATTTTTCAATGATAGTCGGAGTTTTGGTCAAAGCAAGAGAAATACTACATGTGTCACAAGGAAGTTTTGATCTAAGACACCTTACCTCGTATTTTCAATTTGTAACACAAAGGTTTGGTGATATTGAATTCTGGGCAGCCTGGGAAACTGCAGATCTACTGCTGCATTTTATCTCACCTTTGTGCATTCACACAATTAGTTATTTCCATCCAATAAAGGAATAATTGAACATAAAATTTAAATTCTAATGTTTAAGGTTTTTTAATATTTTTTCTAAGCCATACAGCGTAGGTTGTCCCAGTAGCCGTCCTCAGGATTAGTCTTCTGGCTCAGCAGCTTCAGCTGAGACTTTCTTAGAAAAGCTAATCCTGGAACTATCCCAGAGAGACTGGACAGAAATTTGGGGGTGTGGTCCAGAAATCAGTGTTTCAACATGTTCCCTGAATGATTCTCACTGCATGCTCAAGTTTGAGATTATCTGCTCTCCTAGGCCCTGAGAAACAGCTCTTAGCAAGCACAGTGTGCAGAGGCTGCCCTGATCTCTGCAACGGACAAGACACCGCTGCTCTCAGGGCTGTGCAGGAACAAGGCACTATGTAACCCACAGGAGAGTCACTGCCTTTCCTTAA
This sequence comes from Uropsilus gracilis, assembly GCA_004024945.1. Taxonomy (NCBI): domain Eukaryota; kingdom Metazoa; phylum Chordata; class Mammalia; order Eulipotyphla; family Talpidae; genus Uropsilus; species Uropsilus gracilis. The sequence goes on along the minus strand of PVHY01011047.1, from coordinate 28,264 downwards.
GTTTCTACCCTTGTGTCTCTGTTTTAACATAAATGAGATTAGCTCTGCTAAGCTTTGGTTTTGCTGATCTTTGGTTTTATTCTCTAAATTGAAGATAAACTTCTCTGAGAGAGAATCAAATGAACTCACCCGTACTCCTTTCATATAAAGCTAAAATAAAAACAGAAAATTAGACAAAAATGAATTGATTATAAGATTCATATAGGGTCTGGTTGCACTACTATAAGCAGATGCTCTATTGATCAAGTTTGATGGGTCAGATTCCAAATGACCCCCTTACATTACTTGAAGGGGCAATGTTTACTATCTACCCATATGTATCTTCCCAATAGAGAGACAAAAGACACAGAGATAAAAGAGAAAACAAAAAATTTAAGACTTTAACCCAATAAAATGCTGTTTCTACATTCAAAGTAATCATTATAGATAAAAACTTTTTGTCCATATATATCCATTTTACTATTATTAAGAGAATTCAGAAGTATTGATTGCATCTTATGTTCATATAAATGTATCACTATTTCATAATCCTTACATCCCCCAAAAAAGAAACTCTGTATCTACTAGCTATGAGCAAGGTTAGTTCTGCAAGAATCTTCAGGCACACAAGATCTCTGCATTATTTTCTGATAAATTCATGTCTGTCAAGCACAACTTCAATCTTTAATCTTATCTCCTAAATGGAAGAGAATTTTCACAGTTAGAGCTGAACCAACTCACCATAGCCTTCCTTGTAAAAACCTAAAAAGGAAAAGGAAATCATACAAAAGGAACTGATTAGTAAGACTCATTTAGGGTCGAGTTGAGGTGCTTTTGGTTCAAAAGACAAATGCTATACTGATCTTATTTCAAAGTTCAAGGTCCTATGTGACCCCTTTAATGTTGTTTGAAGGGATCATTAGGTGTATCCAATCATACATAACCGCCCCACACAGAGACAATAGGGTACAGGGGTAAAAGGTAAAACTAAATATGTTATTTTAAACCAATATGTTCCTATGATATATTTCTACACTCAAAACAATCATCATGGATAATTATACCCTCATTATTCATATATATAGTATATATTCATTTTACTATTGTGTACTTGTCATTTCATTTCATTTCATTCACTTATTTCATGAAATTGAATTCATTCATATAGTGTGCAAACATACTATTTCTTAAACTTTTTCACCAGATCAAATAAATGCTATTAGCAATGATTCCTCACTGATCTCATCCTCCAGTTGCTTATAACCTCCAATCTGCTCTGTGAGCCTATGAATTTGACTCTTCTAGGTATTTTCATATCACTCTGACTATTATGCTATCAGGTAGCATAATATTTTCAACTTTCAACCATGTTGAAGCAGATACCAGAAACTTATTCTTTTATCATTGAGTAACATGAAATAAAAGCATATATGTGTGTGTGTTTACCTCCTTTTGTCAATCCCACCTATTTGATTACTAAAGTTCTGAGAAAGGATAGTATGATTTCTAAACTTTACTTTTCAGTCTAGATTGGTTTTGTTATTCAGAATCTCTTTGAATTTTACATTGATGACCAGCATTCTTTGGGGAAAAAAATGTTTTGATCTGTAGATTGCTTTATGTAATATTGACAGCTTAACAATAATGTCTTTCCTTAACTATGAATGTGGGTTTCTTCCCACTTACTTAGATCCTACATATATTCAGAAATGCTTTCACCTCCTTGATGTATTCCTTCTTGGTTAATTTTCTAAGATGCTATTTTAAGTATAACTATGTAAGATTATTCATTACATAACTGATTTTTATGTGTTTTAGTCTACACATTTGGTGAATTAATTTGTAGCTTTCTTGTGGATTTTATTGTACTTAGAGAATAATGGTATTTTTGAGTAGAGGGTGTTTTATATAATTTCCAATTTTAGTGCCCATTATTTCCATTTTTTGTCCTATTGCACTGATAGAACCTCGAGTACTAGATTTATAGCAGTGGAGATTTTGGCATCCTAGCCTTTCCAATACTAAAGAGAAAATTCAATTTTTCTCCTTCTTAATATGGAGTCAGCTTGGGATTTTGATAAATTTTCCCACGTTGAGGAAATTTTCTGGTATTTTAGTTTTATGAAAATTTTTAGCATGAAAATGTGGTAAATCTTTTTTTTTTCTTTTTTTTTTTTTTTTTTTGAGAGACTAGTTCTCACTATGTTGCCCGGGGTGTGGGAGCTGACCTGAAATGGGGGACCCATGGGGCGAAAGCACCCATGGGCAAAGCTCTCTGCCCCCACAGGAGGGGTGTTTCTGGGAGCTGACCTTCACTGGGGACCTTTAGGGCGCTGCCCCCAGACCCCAGGCAAGGGAGTTGTTGAGGTCATCCTCTGATTTACTAAACAATTCTAAGCAGCCCTGTGGTCAGAGTATTTCCATAAAAAAGTCAAAGCAAATCCTACTTACCTTGGTGGAGTCTCAGTGAAGGAATAACAAAAGATTGTTTCGGAATGCCTTTGAGAACGTTATGTTAAAATGTTTAAGTTTCAAAGCAAATTCTATTTACCTTGGTGGAGTCTCAGTGAAGGGATAACAAAGTAAAAGATTGTTTTGGAATGCTTTTGGGAACATTATGTTGTTAGTTAAAATGTTTAAGTTACACCTAAGATAAATCTGCAATCTGTTGATATGTTAATTGCATATACTCATAGAATGCTGATGTAATCGCCTAAAACACTATATATATATCCACTAAAACCTCAAATAAATCGCAGCAGATTCATCACCCCTTGAGTGTGTGTCTGTTCGCCAATCACCGGCCCTGTATCTTTCCTGCCCAGCTGAACTCTGGTGGTTATCCGCGGCCTGCGCCCTCACCCGGCTGGCCCGTAGCACAGGGGTAGTTACAAAACCACGGACTCAAGTGATTCCTAACCTCAGCCTCCCAGGTAACTGGGATTCAGACGCACACCACCACGCCCGGCTATTTTTTAGAGACCAGGTCTCGCTATATTCCCCAGGGTAGTCTCGAACCAGCGGACTCAAGCAATCCCTGGCCTCAGCCTTTCAGTGTTGGGACTACAGGCATGCACCACCACACCCGGCTCAAAATGTGGCACTTTTTCATCTGCCTTTTGGTCATTTGAGATGATCATGTGGGTTTTTCTTTATTTCATTCATGTAGTCTATGAAACATTTGATTTTTTTATATTGCAACTTTTTATGAAGACAGTATAGTCTGTGACAGCTGTGAGTTGGAAATAACCTATTTGATGTATGTGGGTCAAGAATTGTGCATCTGGGTGACAAATGGAGAGGGAAATTGCACACACTAATGCTGGGTAGACTTTAGAAAGCCCAGATCTGAGAAGTAACTGTCCAGCACTGAACCGCAATTAGTAAAATCCAGTACCTTATCTGAGTTTTTAGGTGACTATTTAGTAGAACTGAGCTGCCACACTCTCAACTATTCCCTGTAACATTCATTCATTATATTCTTCTAAATGGTTTCAACCTTTTGAATAATAACTTTCTGAGAGGATTGATTTCAGATTTGACACTGAAGGAAATTGAATGAAAGTATTTACAACCAAATCATATTTCCAAACTGAAGAGAGTGCATGGTTTCTTAATGTTTCATGCTCTCAATCACCCAGCAAGAATCTTTCTATCTAAAAGGCTGTCCCCAACCACCCACCGCCTTTCCTCCCTGACCACTCCCTCCCACCTCCACCTTCCTCCTCACACCCCCACATACTGATCTCCTTTATGGAATTTTTATGTACATTTCTATGGCCTAAATTGTCAACCAGAATAAATTTTATAATAAAAAATAAATAGATAGATAAATAAATAAATAAATACTAAATAAATAATAAATAAATAAATAAATAAATAAATAAATAAATAAATAAATAAATAAATAAATAAATAAATAAATAAATAAAAGTCTGTCCCCAGAGAGTACAAAGGAGCCTCTAATGTGTCTGGAATCTCATGATAACCCAGGTGACCTTTACATGCAATCAAACCCAGTACCTCAGAGTCTCTGTGCTTGGAGGCTCCTCCCTAACTTCCCCACATCTCTTGTCCTTTAGACTAGGTGCTTGGCACCTTGAGTTGATTCTTGCTGCTTGCTCAAGTTTGAGAGCCTCTGTTTTGCTGAGTCCTTAGAAATAACTTAGTGAGCACAGTGATACAGGGTCAGCCCTGATCTGAAACTGCCGAGACATGGGTGTTCCTCAGGGATGTGCTAGAACAGGGCACAAGTGTAACCTAGGGGAAAACTCACTGCCTTTCCTTAAGCCCTGGTTCTTCTATTTTAAAACTCAAGGTTAGCTCTGTAGGAACTTCCAGGCAAAGTTGTTGCATTATTTTGTGCTGAGTTCATGTTTGTCAAGTAAAACTTCTATTTTTCACTTTATCCTCTAAATCAAAGATTAACTTATCTGAGTGAGAATTAAATACACTTACTTTTCTTCCATTCAAGCAAACCTAAATAAACAGAAGAAAAATTAGACAAAAATTAATCATCAGTAGGACTCATTTAGGGTCTGGTTGAGCTGCTTTTCAGTTACAAGTAGATGCTCTATTGATCCTATTAGAAAGGTCAGATTCCATATGGTTTTCTTACATTGTTTAAAGGATCATTGTATGTCTATCCACCCATATGTATATTCCAAACAGAGAGAAAAGAACACAGGAGTAAAAGATAAAACTGAAAATGTGAGGCTTTGAACCACTATAATATTAAGTATTTCTACATCCAATGATATCATTATAGGTAGAAGAAAAACTGTTAATGACTATTTTATGTGACATTAATTACTTTATTATGGTTGTGCAAATATGACACTATTCCCTAAACTTTTTATCACCTCAAATAAAATTTTAAAAAATAAATAAAATTAGATAATAATCCCTACTGTAATGCATGTGGTATGACCAGGAATCCTGACAGAGGCTGGTGTAACAAAGAACTGAAATACCTCAAGCAATGATCAAATCAGTGAGATAAGAAATAAATAGGGACATGATAATCTAAACCACAAAACTAGACCACATGGACCTCATATATACAGAACATTGCACTCCAAAATAAACTTGAATATTCATTTTTATGAACATATTCACCATTTCATTAATACCAAAATATAATTACCTAATAGTAAACATAACAAATGAGGTGAAAGATCTATATGAATAAAATAATAAGACATTGTTAAAAGAAATAGAAGAAGGTAGTAGAAAGTCATTCCCTACTCACAGATTAGAAGAATGACTATTGCCAAAATGGCCATTCTACTCAATGCAATATACAGATTGAATGTAATTCCAATAAAATTTTAATGGCATTTTTCAAAGAAATACAACAAGCATTACTGAAATTCATATGGAACCACAAAATACACCAGTCCTGACAAAAACAGGGAAGAATTATAGCATCATACTTTCAGGATATAAACTGTACATTAAAGCCATGATAATTATAACAACTTGGTATTGGAATGAAAACAGACACACAGACTAATGGAACAGAATGAGAGTCCAGAAATAAACTGACACCTGTATGGATGATCAATCCACAGAAAAGGAGCCACAAATACACACTGGAACAAGGTAAGCATCTTCAGGGAATAATGCTGGGAAAATTCAACTGTCATAAGCAAAATAATTAAACTAGAACACTATCTCATACCATACACAAAAATCAGCACAAAATGAATAAAAGGCTTAGAGGGAAGACCTGAAACCCTGAACTATGTAGAGGAAAACACAGGCAAAACACTCCATGACGGGTTGGTCAGTGACCAGCCTGGTTTTGAGAAATGTAACCAAAACAAGACAGAGAAATGGATTCTCTAAGGAGGCATTTTCCTCTAGAGGATGGGGAAGGCAGATTTTCACCAGAGTAAAATTCTAATTTTTTAGACATTTTAAATCAATGTCTTCTTGATTACACTCACTCTCACTCACACTCTCACACACAGACACACACACACACACACACACACACACACACACATTGTTCTGACTATTGATCCAGTCTGCACTGTTACTCCAAAAAATTAGAGCATGCCTGATTTCTTATTAAAGAAAAGAACATACATGCCTATGCTAATCTAAGGTTTCCATTAACAAGAAATGTCACTGAGAGCTTGATCATCTCTTGATGGATAAACAAACAATCCCAGTTCTGAAACCATAAATTAAAGTGCAAATGACAAGTAAACCAAGCATGTGTGTTCTTGATGAGATAGCTGACATTTACCAGACAGCTTCTATTATCTGATAAACATGAAGAACCAGGAGTGTGTAGCTAGAATTTTTTTCTCTTGTTAGGTATTTTTCTTCCCAATTTAAAATGTTAATGATTCCCTATTGGCTATTCTAATATTTGTCTTGTTATAGCTTCTGATTTTTTCACCAGTGAAGGTAATTCCATCCCCAAAACCACCCACACTCTTTTTATTATTTACCTTTGGCTTTTCTAGCACGCACAACATATACAGCACCTATGGTTACAGCAACAATCAGGAGAAACAGGAGCATGAAAAATGCCACCTTCCAGGGATTGCTCCTGGGGAACAAGGCATCTGAAAAGCAAGAGATCTCAGTTAAGACCCAGCTTGACATAGGGTGACTTGGCTACTGGGAATGATGTTGTCTCCTAGGAGGCATTTTGGGAGAGGCAGAGATTCTGAGTCTCACCCACTTCAATTGAGAGGAACTCAGAAAGTCAGAAAAGGTTTCTCTTTCCCTTAATCTATAGAGATCCAGAAGGTTTATTACATTAATTATGATATTGCTGGCCGGGCACGGTGGCTCGTGCTTGTAAGCTTCAGCCTATGAAGCGGCCGGGGCTAGGGATTGCGGTTCAAGTCCCACCTGGGGCCCGGAGCGAGACCTAGATCCAAAAAAAATAGCTGGGCGTGGTGGTGCGTGCCTGTAATCCCAGCTACCTGGGAAGCTGAGGCTGGGGATTGCTTGAGTCTGTGGTACCCCAAGCAACGAGAGCCTGCGGTTCCACGGGCAAAAATAGCAAGACCTAGTCTCAAAAAAAAAATAAAATAAAATAAAAATAATTATGACATTGCTTTAACATGCTAAAATATAAAAATAATGCATCAGATACCTGTGCACCCTCAATCAAAATTGAACAAGTGTTAATACATTTAATGCATTTCTAATGCACTTAATTCTCTTATAATAATTAAAATAAAATGCTACAAATGCATCAAAGGATTACCTTCCAACCAATTCTCTTTTTCCATAGATTGTCCCAAACTGGCCTTACCAATCCTACATAAACACAGATATGAGCTTGACCATATATGTAGATGGGTGAGAAGCAGGAGGAACTTCTATGATTAAAGACAGAACTGAGTGATTTCAAAATCTAGGTCACTGAGGTGAAACTATCTCATGAGATGTCTGACAACTAGTAATTTAAATAAGCAATATTAACTGTAGTCCCAATATTTTTTATTAAACAGCATTAGTTCAAAAGGTCACTAAGAGCAATTTCATTCAAGGATTACCCTCAATTAAAACCTCAACAGATGTTAATGTAATTGTTAATTATTTCAAGTATATGAATGTAAAGAAAGAATTTTCCTATTTTTATCTCTTACATCCATATTTTCAAGAGTTTTATATTATTATGACTTGGGAGTTACTGATACTTACTTTTCTTGATCCTAACTCATTCTCACTTGAGTGTTTACTGTCTTCAATATAAAATCTGAGTGAGAGATTTAGTTAATTTTCCCTCCTCTAACTATCATTTTCTAAACTTATTTTAAAAACATATTCCTTTGACATGTGTTCGTATGCTTCACCTTTCTCATTTCATCTATTTTCTCTCTAATTTCTTAAACTACTGTGACTTTTCAAACTAAAGTATAGTAGACATTTTAATTGTTGATAAAATCTTTTTTATGTGTTGCATAAAAATATATTGTGACTTGGTTTTTACTAAGCAGTGTGAATATAAAGGAAGTAAGATGGTGTTTCCAGAGTTATGAACTCTGCCACCGGTGAGACAGTAAGACATACAGTTAGATAATGTGAGAATGAAGAGGTCACTTAACAGAATGGGTTAAAAGTGGCTTTCTGAAAAGGAGGAGAAGATTAGGTCTTGAAGGGCCAGTAGGAAACTCCAAGATACATAAAAATAGAAAGAATGTGGTGCCACGTCTATATGGATATTACCTGGATGGAAATATAACCAGCTTGATGTGAGGCTGGAGGGGTGGGAAAAAGGGAAGGAGTGATGACAAATGAGGCTGGAGAGGAAAAAAGGGACAACAGATCATCTTGCTGATAGTCTGCAGTATTTCAGATCAGGAAATTTTCAATTAAGTTGCAGGACATTTGAGCAAACTTCATTCTTTGAACACTAACTGGGTAGACATTGAGAGTAGATCATGGTGTCTAAGCTATTCTCTGACTGTTGCATGAATTATTATATTGTTATGAGTTAATTCTCATAACAATCTTGGAGGAAGACATTACTATCTCTATTTAACAGTAGGGAACTAGGTATAAGAAGGTAACTAGCTGCCCAAAGTCACAAAATCAGTAGGAGGAACTGCCAGGCTTCAAAGTCAATTTGAATGAGCTAAAGAATCAAATTGTTAAAAGTGTCTTTCCATAGTCAGTGGGATTAGAAGTCTAGAAAGGACTTTGACAGATTCCTTAATACTTCATTACCCTTTGAATGTTATGCATGGATGCATCCATTTTCATGAAGTACAACTATACATTTCTCTGTCAAAGAGAAATATAAAACAAGATAAGATGAACGAACGAGAATATCCTTCTCGTGTTTGTGAGCGTTATCTCTTCTTGATCATCAGTGATATCTCAGGGTACTGACTCTGGAGAGAACTGACCTGCTACAGAAATGTGCACTTCCTTCACCTCACTAAGGACTGGGTTCCAGATGAGACAGGACACAGCCCCTCTTGAACTTTTATCCACTGTTACAGATGTTTTCACATGAAACAGTTGATTTTCTTCTGCAGTCTTTGTCTCAGAGTCTGGAGTCAAATGCTGTCCTTGCAGGTCCCTCCACTGCACCACAGGCTCTGGGTACCACCCTGTGGATGTGCAGGTCAGCTTAATTTTCCTAGTGTTTCCAGGTTCAATGCGAATATGAGGAATCATACCCGTGCCTAGGGAAATAAAAGACAGAGAAAGTACACTGTATCCAGAGTTTTATTGCCACTTCACATGAGCCAGTGACTTATGCTTTTTCATTAATCTCTATAAATCTCAATTCTATTTTTGTAAAAGTGGAGATTAAAAAATACTAACCATAAAGAACTTCCAGGAAAAGTGAATTAAATCAGCTATATCAGCATTTAACAAGTAGCAAATACCAAACATGCCTATATTGTTTTCTTATTTCTCCCTTTCCTTTTTAATATTACTAATACTTTTATCTGATAGATCCTAAATTTGAATATCAGAACACTATGTGATTCCATTTACAACCTGTAAAGTTGTACAAATTTCTATGGCAAATTCTACGGGTTTTCTATGGAATAACTGACCAAGTATCAGGTTACTCTTTCCTCAAAAGAAGTGCTTTCCAATAGGAACTTGCCATGATATTGGGGAATGCTCTCAACACCAGTGTAAGTGATCCAAATTTAGCAACCATGGGTAGCTACTGAGAACTTTAAATATTGATACGTATAACTGAGGTTTGAAAATTGACTAACAGTGTAGTCTTAATAAAACTAATACAAACTGTAACCAAGAAAGAGGATGAAATTTCTTTGGATTGAACCATTTTTGTTTGGAGGTTAAAGTGTTACTCCCTAGAACGATATTTTCAAGTCCTAATAATTATTTGTGAAAACAAACTTGCTCAAAAACCACCTTTATTGATTAGTAATTGACAAAGATGAAGTCATGTTGGAACAGTATCTGAGGGACTGCTGTTCATATAAGCAAAGGGAAACTTGGACACAGAGACACAGGGGAAATGGCCATGAAGAGATGGAGGCAGACTGGATTCCATCACAACTGAAGGTTCCCAGAAGCTGGAAGAGACAAGAAAGGATTCTCCCCTAGATATTTAAGTAGGAGTATTGTCCTGGTGACACCTTGATTTTAGAGTCTGGCCTCCAAAATTGTGGGAAAAAAATTGTTTCAAACCACCCAGTTTGTGGTAATTTGTTACCAGAAACTTAAACAAGTACAGAGCTATTAATTTGATGACAAAAATTATATAAATGATTTAATGTTGCCTGGATGGCCAACCCCTGCAGAAAATAGCAGCAATTCTCTTTGTAATAGTTTCTTTAATTCATAAAGAATCATTTAGGAGCCCACCTTTTATTATGTAACTATGAATAAAGGAGCACCTAGGTCATCTCCACTATTGTCACTGAAATGGAGTCAGGAGTTGGCACACAGGTCAAGAATCCTGTAAGAAAAAGTTTTCCTCTTTGGAAAGTCCATATTACTGGTATCCCTCTGACAGATTAGGGTGATTTCTCTTTAAATCCATTGCAGAGGAGACAAGGAAAAACTCATCACCAGGGTGCAAAACAAGACCCTGTTCTCTTCATAGAAAAAGCACCAATTCAGGCTCATGCAAGTTCAAAACTAGACACTTTCTTTCCCCTTTCTCTCTGATAGGACAGGGAGAAAATGACTGTACAGGAGTGAGATCTAAGAGAACAAACTTATTCAGGGATCTGAGTAAACAGAAATGTCATAGCAAGGGCAGAGTTAGCAAGACCTCATTCACCTGGAGAATCATGTGTCACCTGTAGACAGTTTTGAGACAGAAAATCAGATCTGATAGTGGGCTCAATATATCACCCTGACCCCATCAAAACCCTTCTGGATTTTGGAAGATAGAGTTCTGGTATTCCTCAGATACAAAAAAAAAATATGGGAATCTTTTTCTCTTTTCTCTTTAATTATGTTGGAAGAGAAATGAGATGTGAATACATTTGTATTGCAACCTGAAGACAGAGTAACTTTACCATACTTGGCATTTCATCAGAATGTTCCTATAGACTAAGCCACCTCTGACCAGTATCTATTCTGACACTATTGATTGCTGAGTGAAACAAAAATAGACATTTTTCATCTATGAGTTTTTATTCCAGAAGCTCACCTGTGACCAACACTTTGAATTGTGCTCCACTGTTGTATGTGGAGCTTTCAAAGGAACAACTGTACTCCCCAGCATCTGAGGGGCGGATGGAATGGATCCTCAAGGCCGCCTGCCCCTTGGTGATATTCTCCTTCAGGAACTCTGTCCGTCCATGGTACCAAGAAATCTGCTGCTCCATATGATCCTGGGAAGCACCATAACGATGAACCAGACCTGAAGGATGGTTTCGGTGCCACATCACCTCCATGTTCTGAGCATCCTTCACTGGGTTAAGGTGGCAGGACAGCACAGCCTCTTTCCCCACTACGGCAACAACCGGTGCACTTGGTCCTATCACATGGAATTGCCCTGGGAGTGAGAAAGAAAAGGCTGGAATCATCATTGAAACTGTGACAGGCACAGTGATGACTCTGTAACAGGAGAGAAATTAGACCAGTTCCACCAGCATAATGAGCTGTGTCCAAGTAAGGAATGGATCTAAGAATAGGATGTCCAAATACACTGGTAGTATAACAGGTGATAACAGGACATGATGCCCATGTGCAACTAGGATGTGATCTTACACAAAATGTAAGATCACAAAGCTCATCTGTAAATTACACATATGCAGGTGAGTGACAACCTCTTCTCAGATGATCTGTCAGCTAGCTGAGACTAAGACCAGCCCAGATGGAACCACAAACACCAGAAATCTGAATGGTCAATTCAAAAGTTAAGGGTGCAACAGGAAAACCCCTGAAAGGACCAGGATCTCCACTGATAGACTGAATTGGGGCTTATAAATTATAATTCACCACCTTCCCAAGTTCCTTGTGCCTGAACCCAATTATAATATTTAAATAGTTGCTGTTTGCTTCAGATTTGAGAGACAGATTCCTCTTGCCTCCTTGAAAATTGACCTTGTTGTAAAACTTTCTTCTCTCAAAAATCAGTGCCATAGTGTTGACCTTATGGATGTTTGGCAGTTATCTTTGCTCAGATACTATTAATAGTAACTTTGTATGTTCGAAAGTAAGAGTTTCATGTTCAAAAATGAAAATAAACATAAATAAATAATAAATAAAATAATAATAAAAAATAAATAAAATAAATAAATAACTCCTCATAAGTAGTCTCAACAACAACAACACCTGTTTCCCTTAGTATTAAGCTATTTTATCATAAGACACTAATAATAGGGCAATGAAATAGGTTATGTTATTCATTTATTTTTTTTCTATCAACGTCCTAGTGAAATACAACTAAAATAATTACCAACACATGTTTTCTTTTGTGTCCTTAAGATCAGTACTAACTAAAACCAATTGCAGGCAGGCTAATATATTTTCAGTATTGCTTCAGAATATAAACTGGAGGACATAATACCTGGTGTAATGTACAGAACAACACAAACATATTTATATACTACCATCAAGTTATATCAAGAAGTGTTGTGTTCTAAAGACTTCAAAAGTATGTGTACTAAATTCTTACTACCTAAAACTACTTAATTTTTTTAAAAAGTCTATCTGTCCAGAATATACTTTAAAACCATGAATTAAAATCTATTACATAATTGGTTATTAAATCATGCAGTTAGAAAATTAAGATATTTAAAGAACATTTTCTTCACTTAATTCCCATACATAGATTAGTGCTCTAACTTTATTCTTTTTTTTAAACTTTATTCTTTACTTATGTTGTTATTCCCTCCTTTCTACAAGCACAAGATAATTTAATAACTTGCAAGAAATGTATCAGGCACAAATTCAATTATATAACCAGTTGGGTCATTACTTATTAACATAGGCTTAATCTATTTTATAAGCTGAGTGTGTTATAAATACCAAATATATACACATTTGGCCTTTGGCCCCTTTTCCTAACAGAGAACTACAACCTTTGGATTTTCCTGCATAGAGGAGTGGCTTTTGTTATCTATAAGTAGCTCCTTTTGACCAGATTTGAACTGCTGACCAGATTTATTGTGCTGACTCAGCATGGGTCTGTTAGAATGATGGGAGGCTAATATCCAGAGGAAGGAAATATGTCATTGGAGAATTAGAACATTTTCCTCCAAAATCTCCAGGGAGTTTGGAAATTTTCAACGATCAAAAGCCAGTGATTTAAGCCAATGTGTCTGTATACCAAAACTGAAATTTCCATTAAAAACTATGACACAATGAGCAAAGAGAAGTTCTACGTTGAAGAACATGCCAATGTATCATGAGGGTGGTAAGTGCAGAGTCTGCAAGGGGGAGCATGGAAGTCTGCTCCCCACCCCACTTCCTCGCCCTGAGTGCGTCTACCATTTGGCTGTTCTTAAGCTGTATCATTTATAATAAAACTGTAATCATAATCATAGCACTTTTCTGTGAGTCAAAGTGCTATCAAGTTTAAGGGGGGATTCCTAGATTCATAGTTCTTAGAGTTGTAGTCCACTAAGCAGAAGTGAAAGTAGCCTGTAAACCCCATTTGTGGTTGGCTTTGAAATGCTAACAGTCTTATGAGGCTGACTCTTAAATTATGGAGTCTGCACTAACTCTGAGGAGTTTTTGTCAGGATTGAATTCATTTGTTGAATATCCAGCTGGTGTCAGAGAATTGGAGGATTGTTGGATAAAGACAAAATAGTGTCCCAGCAACTTACTAAAAATACACAAAAAATCTGCTAATTATTATGCCTCTGAGTTTTAATTTGACATAAGATTGAGCAGCATATTTAGCCAAATAATTTTAGCAACATAGAAAAAATAAGCTCAAAAGGCAACATAAGAGGGAAAAAGCACATAAGAAGAATTTGGCCCATGAATTTTTGAATGAATTACCAAAATTGATAATACAAAGCACATGTATTTGTTGAGCTATCACCATAGGTTATATTAACTATGTACATTACAATCAAGTGTATCTGAAGAAATATTTTATAGAAATTATAGTCCCCAAGTAGACTTATGAATGAACTGACAGATGTTATCAGAATCTAATGATGCAGAGAGAAATAGAAGAAATTTTTTAAAAAAGAAATCTAGATAATTTGATGTACCATGGTCTACTTATTCCCTAACCGGTTTAAAAAAAAAAAAGATTATTTATGTAATACATCACTTTCCTAATTCTCTGAATACTTGCTAGACTGGAAATGGTGGGAAGTAAGAGAGATCAAAGAACATTTATCCTATGCTCTATGATTTGTATAGGTAATGTTAATTGACAAACTTCTCCCTGGATAATCAGGAAGATCTATTATCCTGACACCTAGCCAAGTTAGACAATCTCTTCCTTTAAATCACCCTGGATGATGACAGATGCAATCAGATATAAAGCCTCCTTCACATCTTCAAGTGAAATAACACAGCATGGCCCTTCCTCCTGTCCCAGTGTCCTGCACACTGAATTCAGCATCTAATTGATAACTAAAGAAAGATATTGCAAGCCAAATGATCCATATTCCAGACCATGCAACTCCTAGAAATGGCCCTGGTTAAGGGAGACCAGTGAAAGCAACAACTAAGGATGCTCAGGGCATCTCCGTGACTTTAGGTAGGGGAGAGATTTAAAGAACACTGTGAACTGAACTCTGAAATTTGGAACCCATATTGAAGCACTGAATTTTTCCAGATAGTTAGCATCTTTTGTGATTTCATTTTCTTCTGAAAAATTCTACACCAATATCTCAGAGAAAAGACACCAAAACAAGAGTCAGGTAATGTTCAGATTTAAGAGAGGGAATTTGATGAAACAAATAGTGACATGTTCAGAATCAACTTGATGACAAAAAGGTCACAGCTACCTGAGCCTGACTTGGAACCATGAGCAGGAAGGAGAGTGTGAGCAGTAAGGTAAGTGGAAGTCTATACTCAGACATGGAGGGAGGCCTCTCTGATGACTTTGAAACACCAATAATTTAAAGTTCTCTTGTGAAGAGCTCATTTCACTGAGTGAAAATGTGATGTTCTAAAATTGAAAGAACGATTTTCACCTATCTGTGGTTAGGGAAACAGCACTGGAAGCAGGAGGGTCTAATGACCAAGAACAAGGTTGCATCCCACCTCGGGGCTCAGCATTGGAAAATCAGAGTTCCATCCTCCCATGGACAGTCATGGTAACTGTCTTGGGTCTGGTTCACTTATGGACACACTCTTCCTAAATTCCTAAACACAGAACACACACATGTGGGTAATTTAAACCAAAGAGTAAGTAGACCCTGAGCAAGCTGAGACAAACTTTTATGTATTAAATGACCAAATTACAAATGAATAAATGTACACCTTAAAATGACTACAATGGCAAAATAACAAAAGAAATTAGAATTGAGGCTTAAAGTCTTTAACTATAAACTTTTCAAATTATAGGAAGGTATGCCTCAGGGAAATACAGGAGTACACTGGGGAAATATAGAGGATAGAGAATTTGTTTCAGATTAATGAAAAGACAGTGGAAAGTGGGATCCACAAATTAAATGAAATTGCTGATTTTGAAAGCAAGGTGAAGATATTATACAAAATCAGGTTAATGAGACTTGAGTAAAGGATATGATTTAATCAGATGGAACAACAAAAGGCCCCAAATAGCCAAAACCCTTTTGACAAAATGAAGAGAGAATGGAGGTATTATTATTATTCCAGACTTCAAACTATACTACAAAGCCTTAATACTTAAAACAGTATGGTACTGGTACAAAACCAGACAAACCAACCAATGGATCAGAATCAAATACCCAGAAATAAAATCACACATATATGGTCAACTAATCTTTGACAAAGGGGCAAAAAACATACCCTAGAACAAGGATAGCCTCTTCAGTAAATGGTACTGGGAAAACTGGATCAAGACATGTAAAATAATGGACCAGGATAACACCCTCACAACCTGTACAAAAATCAACTCAAAATGGATAAAGGACCTGGAAGTAAGACCTGCAACCATAAAATACATAGAAAACCTGGGCAAAACCCTTCATGAATTTCACCTCAAAAATCCATTTTGGGAAACAACTATTGCTGGCAAAAAAAATGAAGGAAAACATGAACAGCTGGGACTATATCAAACTAAAATGTTTCTGTACAGCAAAAGAGACAATAAACAAAACAAAAAGAAACCCAACCAACTAGGAGAAAATTTTTGCCCTCCAGACAAGTGACAAGGGTCTGATAACAAAGATTCACAAAGAGCATCTATAGTTCAACAAAAACAAAGCAAAAAACCCTGTCAAAAAACGGGGAGAACTAAAAAGACATTTCGCCAAAGAGGAGATACAGATGGCTAATAGCCATATGAAAGAGTGCTCCACATCACTAATAATCAGGGAAATGCAAATTAAAACCACATTGAGATACCATCTTACACCAGTAAGAATGGCCCATATAAATAAAATGGACAAGTGTTGGTGCGGATGTGGAGAAAAAGGAACTCTTACACTGCTGGTGGGAGTGCAAACTGGTCCGGCCACTATGGAAGACAGTGTGGAGGACCCTCAAACAATTGAAAGTGGAATTACCATTCGACCCAGAAATCCCACTACTGGAAATCTGTCCAGAGGACATGAAAACACTAATTCAAAAGGACACCTGTACGTGCATGTTTATTGCAGCTCTGTTTACAATTGCCAAGATTTGGAAAGAAACCAAATGCCCCAAAACTGACTATAGGCTGGGAAAAAATGTGGTACATGTACACAATGGAATACTACACATCAATCAAGGAAAACAAACATATGTCATTCGCATCAACATGGATGGAACTAGAAAGACTCACATTAGCAAAAATAAGGCAAAAAGAAAAAGAAATACAAGATGGTCTCACTTATATGATGGATATAGGGAAAAACAATAAAGCAAATAAGAAAAAATAAAAACAACCAATGGGACTGAACAATGGAGTGAGAGAGGAGGAGGGGGAAGAAAGTGGGGGAGGCAAAGGGCACAAAAAAGTAGGATGGTTAACAGGTGTTAGGAAATGGGAAAGCCCCAGGATACACAATAATGTAATATAAATATAAATACACATATATATGCAAATTTTTAAGATTTAAATTAAATTTTTAAAAAATCCCAGAGATAGTTGGCATTCTCTGTGGATATCTCTTCTATCCTAATCCCCATTATACATTCCCAGAAATAATAATCAATACACTGGATTTGATGTTTGCCATGCCAGTGGTATTTGAAACTTTTAAATCACACATCAATAAATAATATGTTATTTTGCATGGTTATAATTTTGTAATTATGTCATCGTAATATGTATACCTATCTATGTAACTTGCTTTCTTCCCACAAAAAAAAATTTTTTAATTAAAATTTTTAAAAAAGGATATGAATTAGAAAACACGTGGTGAGAAAACTGAAGATCAAAACCAAGTTCAGAGACAATAAAGGATCATCAAGAACAGGGCACATGTCAGTGGCACTGTGGGACTAGCTGTGGGCAGCACTGGTGAACTCAAGATGATGATCAGCACCCCACAGACAGGTGGGGAGCCCCCACCCAGGTGACCAGGAACACAGGACAAACTGGATCTCTACAAATTCTCCTGACTGTGACCCAGAGATACTCAAATGCACCAGAGAAATTCATGTGCAGTTTTAAAATTTCAAACATCTCTTTTAGTTTGTTGATGTATATGTGCACATATATTCCTATATATTTATGTATATTTGTCTTATTGTGCAATATAATGCCTTTCATTAAAATCATTTTGAATTTTCCCTATTAAAATGTAGTGGAAGTTCCATTTACTTTTTCAGTAAGATGTAGTATTTTTTACTTATTTCAACCAATATATTGTGAATCAAGTGCACATATTCTCCATTCATGAATTTCTATAAACCCCAAATAAATGTAAGATTTCCACATAGGAATTGATAATCAATTTGAAACATTCAAACACACATATTAAACAGAAGAGCATTGGTTAAACCAAACACATTCAAAAGCCCTGTTCCTATCCTGCAGCTGGGTGGATGCAACAGGACCCTAGGATGCCGGCCTCTTTAACTTCAGGTTCTGACAGTAGAGGGCAGCACGGGTAACTTTTCTTCCTATGCTGAGCTTCAGAAAATGTCTTAAAACTGAACAGAATAACAAACGGAGAACTAAAGACATCACATTTAGTTTAGTAACAGATTATATGTCAGCTTTACATAGTTGTATTGTTTTATGCTCACAAATCAGCGATAAAATTTAAAAGAGATTCAGACAGGCAGTGAGAGCAAGTCTAAGGTTTTCTGGACCAGGAAATAGAAAAAGAGCTGAAGCCCTAGGAATACTTTGTGGAATAAAATGTCTTCTCAGTCAAGTACCAGTGTAAGGAAAAGCAGCTGTTCCTCCTCCCCACTCACCTGTACTTGGCCAGGGTAGCAGGGCAGAGAGCAGGAGGGTCCCAATGACCGAGCACAATGGCTTCATCTCAGCTCCCGGCTCAGCGCTGGAGAGTCAGATCTCTGTGCTCCGGTGGACAGTCATGGGTCACCGTCCTAGGGTCACTTCACTTATACTCACAATCTTCCTAAAACACTGTGAACCTGGTTCTTAAACACGAAAGTGCCTCATCAGAACACCCGATGGGAAAGTGAAAGCAAGAAGTAAGTGGACTCTGAGCAAGCTGACTCAACCCTTTATGTATTAAAAAATCCAATACAGGAAGAAAATAAGACAGAAGTATTAATTACATGATGAAGCAAACCCAAAGTATGGAGAAAACTCAAACCCTAAACACTTCATTTCAGTTTCTAGATTTGGTTTTCTGAATGGGGTGGGGTAGAGAGAGGTGTGGGCTGTTGGGCAGTGGGAGAGGTAGGGGATGTGGGGTATACAGAAACCTTGAGTGACTACCATATTTTAACATTGGACACAAGACAAAACATTAATTTTTATCTTTTCTTCTTTCAAATACCACCTCACATTTGTGAGAATGACCCATATTTTAAAAAATAAATAAAACAAATAACAAATATCAATGAAGGATGGAGACAAGGGAATCCTCTTACACTGTTGGTGGGAATGTAGACTGGCCCAGCCCCAAAGGAACGCAGCATGGAGCTTTCTCAAAAGATTAAACATGGATCTGCCATGCAATGTAGCAATTCCTCTTTGTCATAGCTATTCCAAGAATTAAAAAAAAAAAAAAAAACTAACTTGGAAGGAAATTTGCACTATTTACAATTTCTAAGCTATGGAAACAATCTAAGTACCTAAAAATAGATGAGTAGATCAAGAGGTGTGTTATATAGACACAACAAAATACTACTCAACAATCAAAATACATAGCTCAGGTCTTTTGCAGCAACATGACTAAAGATGGGATTATGCGATTATGCTCAGTGAAATAAACCAGAAGGAAAAAGACAAATGCCAGGAGGTGGCTCTTATGCGTGGAATATTGAGAAACCAAACAAAGGGTCAAAGACAAACTTTAAAACCAACATGAAAGCTGACCATGAATCTGAGTCACCCAGGGAGCCAGGAGTGAAATAGGGTGGGAAGAGAGTATAATGATTGTGCTAGAGAACTATGGGTACTTTGCTGGTAGGTCACTAAAGTAATGAAACTTAAAGGGAGAGACCCTACAATTCAAAAACACTAATATATATATATGTGTGTGTGTGTGTGTGTGTGTGTTTTAAATATTTTTAAAGGCCAATATTTTTTAAAGGCATATTTTAAAAGTCTGAATATTAGCTTCCAGATTAAGGAAATTCCTGCAGGTGTGGATGTATCTGCTAACTATACCTACAAAGTTGCTTCCTCTTTGAAATTTATTTCATCCGGTTCTGTTGGTTTCACATTCCTTTGGGGTTTTAAAAGCACATCTAGTATTTACTAGATGAATGGTTAATTGTGGTCACATCTTTATCACACAGGTTGGAAGCAGAAGTCACAGCAGCTTCTGGAATCAGCTTTTAGGCCAGACTCCCTCAGCTCAGAGCAACTCCTGCTCAAATTCTCATCTCCCTCTGCAAACTGGCAAATGATCAGGAGAAATAGTATGGAGTTCCTACTTCCCAGGACTGAGGCCTCTGTCAATATCTCCCGTGACTTCCCACACTGTTATGAAGTATCATGTGTGTTTCCCATAGAAAACCCAATTTTGCTTGTGTCCATCAATGGTGTCCCTGTAGTACATTGGTATACTATTGTGGGAACACAGCTTAAAGACAAGGACACTCTCCTGAGATTTCCTCATGTGGCACAAGCATCCTATTTGTGATGCAAATTGTACTGCAACCATTTCAATCTAGGTAGGTTGTTTCTAGCAGTTAAAGAAGAAAGTCAGAGTCCTTGATGAATTTTACAGGCTTGAATACTCACTCTCTTAGGGAAACAGGTACACAACAATACCAGGCAAGGAGGCTGGGCCAGTTGTATGGCAAGCAGGCAGGCTAGTGTAAGGAGGTGGGGGGGGCCAGTACTGGGAGGCAGGCCAATCCCCAGACCCCCAGGAATCTTTCTCTGGGCTCTCTTCTGGCCTCTGGCATTCTCTAGTGCTCTTCACATTGTCTCCTCCCCCTCCTCTCCATCCCTTTTATTGCCTCCTCCCAGGTGAGCCCATTCACACATGCACACACCCATTAGGCTCAAATGTATAATCATGGGGAGGACACAGTACTACAGGTGCTGGTCATGGGAGGCTAATGGTGGAAGGGTTAAAAACTCTGAAAACTCATGTACTCTACACCTCAGTGCCTTCCACTGGACAGTGTTAGCAAGAGAGATGAGGGGCAGTCATGTGGAGGTTCCCCCAAACTGCCTGAGGGGATGTTCTCTGACTCAGAAAGCTCCTGTGGAAGGTTCCTGCAGTGACAGGAAATAACCTCTATGGATTCATACACATTATTTTAAAAAACAGTCCCTATTAGATCAGAAATGTCAATTGATGTAAATTTCTAAGCACATCACTTCCCTCCACCTCAAATAAAATTTCATCTTCTTTGTTTTCAGTGAATACACATTCAAACAAAATCAGTTGGTTGAATATGATTTATACCTGTTAGGAATTTAATTATAAAAATTTGTCATTTACAACTTCGCGTCTAGTAATAAACTGAATTATCAAATTATAGTACAATATGAAGGAATAAAATGTAATACAATATTAAAGAATAAATTAAAATATTTAGACTACTACTTAAATAATATTTAGAAACTGGTTAGAAGTGCGATGTTAATTCAATGTGAGTAACAAATGAGTCTCTACTACTCTATTTCTCCCCCTGCTAACTAAAGAAATATGAACACCATCTGGGGAGGAGGTCAGGCCGTATTTCCTGCTGTGTCAGGAAGTCCACAACCTCCAGGTTGGGAATTAACAAGCCAAGGAGCTGCCTAAAGCCCAGCACATTAAGGGGGAGCGACTGTAGCCCAATGAGGGGCTCCCGGCTTCCACAGGCACCTCAGGGGGGAGGTCAAGACTGGAGGGGGCAGCGCAGCAGCTGAGGAGACCCAGACCCAAGAGGCAGGGGGCGCCCAGGCCTAGTCCTGGCAGGGCCCTGGGCACTAATCTCTGGGCCCCAAGGGCTGGGAAGCTCCTCAGGGTCGGGTGGGCTCACGGCCCCCAGTGAACTCCAGCAGCCTCAGCAGCTCCATGATCTCCTCCTGCTTCCTGGCGTACTTCTCTCGCTCTTCCTGCAGCTTTCGGACCACGGAGGTCAACTCCTCCTGCAGCTCCGAGGGGGTCCGCAGCCCCTTGTTATAGGCGTCTGGCAGGTTGGACAGGTCGAAGTGCTTCCTCGCCAGCCCGGTTTCCTCCAGACGCTTCTCCAGCTCCGCGGACGACTCCTGGATGGCGCAGAGCTGGTCCTCCAGCCGGCGTTTCTCCTCCGTCAGCATCGCCAGGGCTGCTCCCAGCGCCTCCTCGCGGCGCGCACGGCATCGACTTTGGGCTGCCTTGGCCAGTCTGACCGCGCACAGGAGGCTCAGCAACAGGCACAGGACGGGCAGCCCCGCCGCCGTCTCCCATAGGAGCTCGGCAACACGGTCTCCCCCGGGACTCAGGACACGGCACGGAGGCCCAGCCGCCTCCTCACCGTGGTTCCTGGGAACCCGACTGAAGCCCAGCTCCACCGAGGACCACGGTCCCTCCATGGCGCGACTCCACAGGACTCTGGGTGGTCACCCTGGAGGCGCAGCCCCAACGGAACACCCCAACATTGGGCCTAGAACCCCACCAACTACTGGCTGGACGTGTCCGTTAATGCTCCGTGGGGGAAGGGGAAACAACTGTGGGGGAGGGGAGACAACTGTAAATAAACCTCTTCAAATGTTGTTTGATATCTATTCTTATCCTCTTGTGTTATGTAAGGAAAATTCAGATATCATTAAATTTGTCCGTTTCACTTTAGTTCTATAATTTCACAAATGTTTAAAACCAAATACCCACCTACAGTGTCCAACAACTGTCAATATAGGAGCCATGTTCATTATGGAAATAATAGCTTCCTAAAAAATTTCAGTGGGGCCCCCCACATGTAACCTCTGTCTTAAAATGTCTTCTTATCAAGAAAGCTAGGTGGTTGAGTTTCATGAAAGTGAAATAACCACATTGTGATTTGGTATCTTTCCCTTTAGCTTAAAATGTTTTTGAGATCCATATGTTTAAACTTTAAATTCATCTTATTATTACTAAATAATTTGGCTCTGTGACTATATTACAAAATGCTTGTCTATTTTCTAGAAAACAGGCAGTTGAGTCTATTTTGATAGCATAGTTGAGTCTATTTTGATAGCATAGAGTTATCAAAAAATGACATTGAGTCTATTTGATAACAAATAGTGTTATCAAAAATTGTAAATTATCACATCATTTATCCAATTAGATTTATTATATAATATACAGTATGTAATAAGATATTCCCAGGTGAATATCTTGGAGTAGAAATGCTAGACAGATGTGTGCTATATTCTTTATTTAAACCATATAGAGCCAGAAAGATAAAGAGAAATACTGGATGATTTCACCTATATGCAGGGTATAGGGAAAACAAACAAAAGTTCAAGGAAAACTTAAGACTGTTAGCAGAACAAAAGCACAGAGGAGGGGGGGAGGGGGATAAAATCAGGGGATGGATGGGCATGGGTGATTGGGATGATGGTTCATGGGTGATAAGGTGATGGGAGAACCTCAGGGTGGACAATGATGTAAAATATAGGTGTGTGTCTGTGCAATTGATTTAAAAAAATAAAATTTAAAAAATTAAATAAACCCTGTAGAGGTATAATATATGTCATAAATGTATAATTTGTAGCTATTATTTACGTGTATTTAAATGTATAATTTCTGGATGTTTCTGTTGATGTACAGAGAAGTGTAACCATCACAATCCTATCCGTCGATTCCATCACTGAGAAAAGATGCCTCAGTCTTTTTTTTTTCTGTATTAATTATTTTTATTTTTATGATTTTCTTACAACCTTGGTCACATTTGTGTAACTATTGATCCCCTTAAGTATAGCCCTCCCTCTTGCCCCTTTCCCCCATGCCCTTCCTCTGGTCACTCCAACTCCCCACTCTCTGTGAGTTGTTGGTTGATAAAATTTTGGTCATTTGGTCAGTTTGGCCCATTTGTCTCTTCCTTTATCTGGTAAATGTTCTTTTCCTGGGTGAGAACCTGATTACCTGTGACTTGTTAGTCCATGCTGTTTACATTTCTAGGAGTAACTTTGAGGCAGGTGATCAGTTCAAGCTCATTTGGGACCTCTTATAGGGCAGGTGTGTGGCATTGTTCTCCAGGATCCTTTATTGTGGCACTTCCTGCTGTGAAGTTGACAGTCCTTTTTACTCCAGACCCGTGTGGTCACTGGGGTTTGTGCCTCCTCCTTCAAGCTGGCTGTCTCCTCTGTTCTGGTGTCTGTCCCATGGTACTGCTTTCCAAGCCTTGTAGTTCTGGCCTCTGACATTGAAATCCCAACTCTCAGCCATTGGCATTAGAGGCGCCCCCCAGTGGGGACAGACTCCAGCAGGAGGTTTGTCCAGCTCCTCACCATTCTTGGGGCTTACATTTCTGTCTTGGGGCTGCAGCCCCTTCTCTGTGGCTTTCCTTCCCAAATGGAAAAGGAGGGCACTTCACTCACCTTCATGGCGTCTCTGGATCCGGGTCTTGTTTCTTTAGCCCCTGGAACATTGTAGGTGAAGGTCTTTGCCAGATCACTTATGTGTCTTGTGCTTCTGGTCTTGCTCATTTGGGTCCTGCCAGGTGATGATTATGCCCAGCGCCTTAGTTTCTTTTCTCCTGTGTGTCAGTCAGTGGGTTGTTGGTTTTCTCATTTTCATTTTCAGGGAGATCTGGTAGGAGTGGGAGTGACAAGAAGGGGGACAACCCCCCCCCGCCGGTAGCTGTCCTGCCCCCAGAAACCTTAGGAGCTAACACACACAGCCCTCCTTCCTGGGACCCCAGTGGGATGCCTACCCCAGGCCCCTGCCAGCAGCCAGGGCTGCAAGGCTGAGCGGTGGAGGCACTGGTGGGAGCTTTACACCCCCATCCCCTGCACAGGCTCACAGGCTTTTCTGCAGGGAACTCAGGCCTGCTTCGGGTCAGGATGGGATGTCCCAGGAGGGACCCAGAATGTATGGCCCAATCGTTCCCCCTGCCAACCCACATGCTGGATAGAGGTGCTACTGGTGCCCCCACAAGCCTTAGGAGCTAAGGCAGCCCTCCTCTGGGACCCCAGTGGGGTGTCTAACACCCCCCCCTGACCCCTGCCAGCATGCAGGGCAGCAGCAGAGGTGCTGGTGGAAGCCTCACCCCCATGCAGGCCTTTGGGCAGGGATCTCAGGCCCCACTTCTGGTCTGAGATGCCTCAGTCTTAATGTTTGCATCTGACACATGGCTCTTAGGTGATGGGAATTTCTCCCACCGCTTACTTTCCACCTGCATACATTCTACTGTTTTGCTTGTCTCTTTTTCTGACTTCACTGGCCCTTCCTTCTCTGTCTCTTCTGGTTTCTGTTTTCCCCAAAAAAATCCTCATTTTAACTAAGGATTTCATTGTTGGACCACATTTTCTCCCTCAGGAATTTATCCTTCAGTGACCTCACTCTGTCCCATGACTGTAAGAATCATCCAGACTGTCAAGATGCAGAGGAGCCCAGGAAACCAGCATGAGACTGAAACTGAATCAATTTGGTTGGAGCTCTCATGGCCACCCATCAGGTTCAAGCTTGCACCAGTGGCAAAGGAGCTCCTTCTGTTCAGTTTTGAAGCCCACCCTCAAGATAGGTCAGGTTGAATACACTAAACTCACCTAGCACCAATCAAATAGATTGGAGTTCCCATGGGTGCCCATATACTAAAAAGGACCAATCACATTCAAAAGCCAGTCACCTGAAAAAGTATATGTTTCAAGCCCCCACCAGCTTAGTCAGTCAGATTTATCCATGCCTCTCCTAGGAAGACCTTCTAGAATCATATCACTGATTCTGGTCCTCCGATACACTTCCTTCGCAGACCTGACCTCTGACATTGAGACACTGGACCTTGACAAAAAGAGACTGGAGCCCTGGAGACATAACAGGAGGGATAAGGACTGGTACCCAGGAGACACGGGCTCTCTGGGAGACATGGGCTCTCTGGGAGATATGACAGACATGACAGAAATGTCAATAACAAGAAAAAAGCCCATGAAACTATCACTGTTAGGACATTAGCCAAGGTTGGCCAACCAATAAACTGCACAACCACCAGGGTTCTTCCCCTAGACCCAAAATATGATCATAACTATAAAACCCTTAAGCTGTTTTCACCAATGGCAACGCATCAGGACTCCCCCCACCCCCACCCCAAACACAGGGGCTGTTTGCTTTGCTTTTTATCTGTCCTTGTGTTAATTTCTTCAGGCCTACTCACTGCTGGCAGGGGGCAAGTCTGTTTCTTTAACCCTTCCAGCTTTGCTCCTAGGACCTGGCCTATGTCTTTCAATAAACCTTCAGTTTGCTGGCTTATTTGCTTTGCTTGTGTGCATGCAGTATTTCTGTTGTACCAGCTGCTGTTTTCAGTGCAGCTTATCACATCATGTCGTAAGATCACCTGCTAAAAGACACTGTTGGCTCTGTGCTAGATGTCTCTAAAAGAGCTGTTTGCTGTTGGCTTTATGCCCAGCATCTCTAAGAACTACAACACTGCTCCCTGCCCCTGATGATCATGGCACCACCCCTAGTGCCTTTAGTGCAGTCTCGGTATAGTGCTGCCCAGCCTGGTCTTCAGATTGCTGAAGGCCTCTGAAGAGACCTTAAAAGAGATCATTGCAGAGATGTTTGAGGTCTTCAACTTTCAATACCTTTGACCTTTGAAACCTCCATATCTAATCTCTGCTTGAAACCATATTTGACAGCTGCTATTGCCTCTGGTCCTGCCTCTAATTTTTCTTCTCACCCAAGTTTTCTATCTCTCTTGCTCTTTTATAAATAAAACCTTTTGTTGAACCATGAGCCTGAGTCATGTTCTGCAATGGCAGTTGTAGTACACCGGTAAGAACACACAAACCATGACATTTTGCATCCCCACATCTGCAGGTTTCACTGGCCTTTATTTTATGTATTCACTCTTTCCAATCATATCCCACATTTCACAATCCACTCATATTTCCACAGACTGTTAAATTCCAAAACAAAAGGAGGCTTTCCCATGAATCTGCTCTCCCTTGATCTGTCCTCTTTCATGACAGTTCAACCCTCCTGGCAGTGTTCACCCTCAGCTTGAGGGTATTCTTTCCATCCCATCTCTCCATCAGCAAAGCTTCCACCCTTGTGGAGGCATGAGGAGGGTCCCGGGGCTGTTGCATCAGAATTCATCCCCTAACACCCACTCTAACCCCTAGATCTGTAAGATAGGCTTTTGTTGGGGCTCCCTCAACAGTGAGATGACCCCACATTTCACCCAACCATGTGTCATTCTACTAGGAAACTGAAAACAGTGGGCTTCTTCTGCTGTTTACTCTTACCTGCGTCATCACAAGACTGAGCTTTCATTTGATGTATTGCTCTAACACCTGCTCAGACTCAGAGCCCAGCTCAGCTCCTGACATAAATTTAACCTTCTGCTTCCATTCAGAGAGGGTCAGCTGCTTTTAGAGGTCATGTGATTACATTAGGTTCTCCCAGGTCATTGCCCCCCCCAAGGCCAACTGATGAATGACCTTATTTACAGGTGCAATTAAAATGTAAACCCCCCTTGCAGTGTGAGATGATGGATTCACAGGAGCAGCTCCAGGAGCAGACATTAGGGAAACAAACCTCTGCCTGTTGCCATCTGTGTATTAGCCATCTGTGTATTAGCTTCAGAGTCATCAGCTGCTCCTTAACCTGAGCCCCAGACCTCATGTGACACGGGGACATGAACACCTGTCACAGCCTGAGATGAACAGGACAAACAAGACAAGACCCCTGAGCAGGGCTGGGTCCATGGGCTTGGTCAACAGCTGCTGCAGGGGTAGTAGGGCCC
Organism: Uropsilus gracilis; assembly: GCA_004024945.1. Lineage (NCBI taxonomy): Eukaryota > Metazoa > Chordata > Mammalia > Eulipotyphla > Talpidae > Uropsilus > Uropsilus gracilis. The sequence continues at coordinate 743 of PVHY01011047.1, read as the reverse complement.
TGGTAGGTAGCTCTCTCCCTGGTACCCTAGATGATCTGCTGCCTCCAAATTCTGAGACACTCTGGGCACCAAACTGATGCCTGGAATTCTCCACTGGACATGGTAATATATAAGCCATGATTGTATACAGTTTTTCCAAGTGCTTCTCCTACACATTGATACAGTCACATCCTGTGTTTCCTGGATCTCTTCTTTTCATATCATAGAGAATGACCTCCACTTGTCTCACATGTGGCAACTTGACAACTGTTTCGACACAGTTATTTAAGCCCAGACTGCAAGTTGGCGATCACCTGGCCTAGGCAGGGGCCTTCTCTAGAGATGTCCTTCTAGAGCAGATGAATATTTGCTGGCCACATACGTACCTGTTTCTGCCATTCAAAGGTTTCACAGTGCTTTGCTAGAAAGGGAGCACTGATTTGTGTTGAAATAGAGGATATGTGTATATATCAACCCCCAATTTGACCAACACTGGAAACTATTCATCTTCATAGTTGCTGCCATAAATAGGTTACAAAGAGATAAAACAGTATAACTTGTTTTTACTCAACAGTAAAGTCTATTCATTGTCCATTTTGGAAGCCAGAAGCCATGCTAGTTAGTCTATCAGAGGCCAATATACATGGGAATCGATCTAGCAGTGTGGGAGTTCAGGAACAATCACGGTAGCCCTGAGATAACACAGACACAGAACACGTAGGCCACAGGCACCACCCACAAGTCTGCAGGACCAGAGGGCAAAG